>RJWM01012944.1:0-54944 GCA_004363535.1 Dasyprocta punctata | reverse complement strand
AAATACTTCAATGCAAGTTATTCTGACTTATTGATTGGGTAGCAAAGATGCATAAAGGAAATTATTATGGAAATTTTGTGGACATGTCAGCTTATTTATGCTAGAATGGTGAAACCTATTGTTCAACTGCCTATAATTTACATGAAAATATCTCAGATATCATTGTCTAAAGCACAGATCACAATCTGGAAGAGTGGGTTGTCTTCATCTTCAGCTCACAGATGAGGAAACAGACACTGTGTGACTGTCTGCTCTGCCTGAGTCCTTCTTGAAAAAAGTCAAATCTTGATCTTATTCCTGCCCCATTACCACAGTCAAAAGTGGACTAAAAAGTGGCAAAAAGGTCACAGATGCTAAATTCTGAGAGCTAGAATTATCTAACATTGGGGCCGTGGACCCAAGGGAGATTTTTGCAGATGAGGTCCCCAGGTTAAAGACAGGCATCAGCAGCACAGCAGTGGCAGGGAGCACAGGAGACCAAGAACAGCCTGTGTCATTATTGCTTTGCTCTGATACATGTCATTTTCACATATTTACTTTCCTACAGACTGACTTAACCAGCACACACGGTTGTCTAACGCTACGTGACGGTTATCCAAGTAAACTCACTCTGCACCTGCGCTGGACAGCAAGTCCACGTCCTCAGGTGTCCTCAGATGCCCCGAGCTTTGAAGCAGCCTGGGGCAATGCTCCACATCTAGTCTTTCATTTTATAAGTAGTATAACATATCCTTGGAATGAAAGAGAAAACAGAAATAAGTGTGGCACTCTCTGAGTCAAGGAAAAAAAATGTAATTCTGTACAAGTCTTTTCAGAGCCTCTAGGATACTGTTAAGCCTTGTGAGCATTCATGAATGAGGCCATGCTAAGGGGAGTGGTGGCCCACATCCTGGTCCCCAACTCTGTGACTGTCACCTTCCACGGCAAGAGTGGCTTGGGAGATGTGATTAAATGAAATATTTTTGGAGACAGAAAGACTATCAGGTTATCCTGGATTATGCAGGTGGGACTAATGTAATCAGAAGAGTCCTTATAAGAGAGAGGAACATCAGGGTCACAAAGAAAGTGGGTGTGAGAGCTTTTCCAAAACTGCAAGCAAAGGAATGCGGGGAGACTCCAGAAGGTGTAAACGACAGCAAATGGGCTCCACTCCGGGTCCTCCAAGAGAACCACAGCCAGCCAACACCTTCATTTGCTCCCATCGAGACACACTTTGAACGTTTGACATTTTGAGTTATTAGAGAATAAAATTGCTACTATCTTATGCCAGTAAATTTGTGGTGATTTTATTTTTGCAATAGCATAGGAAATAAATGCAGAGGAGCAATTATTTAAGCTTTGCTCTTAAACTTATTTGCAACTGAATCTTTTTTCTCCTGAAGTACCTACCTCATGGACTGAAGAAACCCCAGTACAGTCGATCACCTATAATTCTCTGTAATACAGGAAGTTTCACACTACTAATGATAAGAACAGAGCATTTCATCATGAAGGAAAAATTCGTATGGGGGAAAACACAACAAATTCAGCAACTAAAGGCTGGTGAGATAACTGGCTTTGTCACCTCCCCATTTAGTTGCAAAGATTTTATCTCTTAAATATTAAGTGTTCCTCTGCCTCTCAGTCGCCTGGAGTCTCTGCTCTCTGCAGCACAGTCACTTTTCTTCTATGCTGCAGGCAAAAACAATCTGAAGCAGGTGACACCACAGGGCTTTTTAATGCCTTTGCCTGGGGCACAAGACTGGATCTTTGCAGACACTAGAGATGTTCCTAGCGGACAGTCACCCATTCTCCCTCTGGCAAAGCCAAAGCACACTTTTCAGTTGACCCTCAGCCATGCTGATGAGTATCAGAGCTGACAGGCTGCTTCTGAAGCTGGCACCTTACTGCACATTTCTCACCTGTCTCTTATTTAGAGTGGCGGAACAGGAGAGGAGAGAAGGAGGGCAACCCTCTCCATCCTGCATTCTTGCCCAGGCCTCTCAGAGATCAGAGACACAGGTAGTGAAAATCCAATATGCTGAATGTGGCTTGGCTTGAAACCAGCAGAACCCAAAACTGAAAACCTCAGAATGCATCTTCCAGGATCACAAAAAAGCATAGATCATCACTAAAATGGTTAAAAAAAAAAAAAAAAAAAACACTGGCCCCCAGACTTCACAGGTTTCCACACATCATTTTTACCTCTTACCCAGGAGCACCACCAGTGGCACATCAGCCTTGGAGAAAGCAGGAAAGCCTCCCAGTGATCCAGCTCCCATCGTGTCACTATCGCCGAGGGGCTGGCATGATGGAGATGTTTTACCAGGACAGTAGCTCTAATCCCCTGAAGGCAACTGCAATATTCCAGTAAATACACAATGTAGGCCTGCACAATAACCTAGAATGATTGTCCCTGTGAGTTCCAAAGACATTAAATATACTTTATTCCAACCTATCAGAGGGCTGTTGTTTCTTCCGTTTCACAGCCTGCCCTCCTTCAGTCCGATCAACATTTGCTCATTGGAATCATGGCCAATATCCTATGGCCAGGAAAACAAGCAACCATCAAACAAGCAAGCTGTTGGCAGAGTGTTAGGAGTTTTCTTTATGTGGTTGGAGGGCCCAAGTGATGTACAGATGTCTTCCAAATGAGCTCTGTCTTGTTATACAGAAAGTAGGCAATGGAGGAAAGCTATCATCTAACATTTTCAGTTGTCAGGGCGTTTTCAATGACCAAGTATTGACCTTGCTACTGAGAAAATATGAGGACAATCTTTAAGAAATATGTTGTACAAACACCACTCATCACTGTTATTTTCCCAGTGATTCAGTCATCAACTATTAGGGGGCCTCTATGAAATGATTAACTCCTTATTCTACAAGTTCTTAATGTTTTGCATGGAAAACTATAAATATGCACCTAAACACAAAAAAGTCGGGATACCCAGAGCAGAGCTATCACTCCCTAGGGTTCAAGTAAAGGTATCACATTGCAAGAGGTACATCAAAGGACTCTTGAGGAGTCATTCAGAACTCAGGTAGAGGGTTTCCAGGTCTGGCTGAGACACATTGCAGGTAGCAGACCGGGGAGGTGAAAGTGATTCGGAATGAATGGACCGTAGGATAAGGCAGGGAGTGTCAGAGAGCAGGCAACAGGACAGGCAGAAGACACGGCAGGCCTTGTGAGGCGTGAGGGGGCATCACCTTTACACCACATCAAAGAAAACCAGCATGTTTACTCAGTACCAGCTACGAGAACAGACTGAGCGAAAACTGAAATAACCTGTGATCTCTTGTTTACTTAGCTTCCTCACTCCTATCAGTCAGGGCCAGGTATTTCAGCTTCAAGTATTTCCAACACAGGGATTACTTATCAAACAAAGAGAATTTAGTATAAGTCATTATTTACATAAGTGATGGAAAAATTAAGGAGTCAACAATGAGACAATCCAGAAATTAGGAACAACAGAAAACCACTGCGTGGTCTTCCAGGAGCCCAGGAGCACAGAATGTGTCACTGGATCTACAGCCGCAGCAGACAAAGCCTTTTCCTCACAAGGCTGGGGCACAGAGCAATGGACTCCCCGGCCGGAGGTGAAACCACGCAGGAAGAAAGGGAGCTGCTTCAAAGACACTGGCACGGAGGAAGAAATACACTGGCTTTTTCCTTTTTCTCTGGCTTTCCTCTTGTTCCTCCCATTGGTTGGGTACCTCCAAGAGTTAGTGGGTGACAGATGCACAATGTGTTTTTATTTGTGACACAGACCAAAGCTGGAGAAATGCTGAGAATGTATGAGTGAAAACACCAGTGGACACTCACACGCTAATGTTCCAGCGCTCATTGCCTCTCTCCTGGCCATGTTCATCTCACACCAATTCAATCTCTCATCTCATGGATTATTACTTCCAAAACCCACCGAACTATCCTACATTAAGCACATGTGTTCTCATAAGGAGATACAAAGACTCATTGATCACAATTCCATACGAAAGCTGAATATCCCCACCTAGCAGGCAGTCCTCCTTATCTGGCTATCATTAGTCCCGTGACCTCTCAACCAATTTTAAAGGTAGTATCTATCAACATTATTTAAACAAAATAGTGGAGGAAGGCAAACAAGAGAATTAACAGGAATAGAAAAATAGAGAATAGCTATCATAGTCTATAACTTGTCATCAGGCATATTGATAGATTTAAACAGCTTTACTGAGATATAATTGACATAAAATAAAGTTTTTATAGCAAAAGTACATAATTTGCTTTTATTTGTTTCCTTCGCTCATCAAAGTGACTGTGATACGCACCCCTGTTGCTGTGCACGGCAGTAGCGCGAGCCCTTGCAGTACGCTCTGGCAGGCATCCACGTGCAGAAGTTGTTTTGTATTCATCTGCGGTGGACTTTTGAGTCATTTGCAGTTCGGAACCACAAGTGATGTTTCTATGCATACTCATGTATGTTTTCTACTGCTACTATTGGATATGACATGATCAAAGACACCCTGGTGAACCCACTAATACTCAGAATCGCAAATCCAGGCTCCAAGTTTTGACCTCCTTTTGTTATGTGGAAGCAACCTGATTTATCCTGAGTAATCAGAATCAATCCCCAAGCCAGAGTCAATCAGCAATCTGCCTATTGTTTCAATGTGAGAGGAACTTGAACTACGTAACTCCAATTAATGGAACAAGTGTTGTGTTCTCTTGTAGAAATAATTCTCTTAAGCAAACCAAGATTTCTCATAGCAAGTAGCGTTGGAAAATGAAAACTGTAAATGTATCTCTAGGAGTTAGAATGAGGAAGTCTACTCTAATGACACTTTGGTACTAACATTTGCAAATTCCTAGCCATTAAAGAAAATATGACAAGTATCTGTCACTAGCAAAAAACAAATCCTGGATCCTGTGGATGAGTAGCCTAGCCTTACCCTCAAGGCTGCCTCCTAGCTGGTACTGTTTTCAGCTGATGATTCACCATTTTATCAGGCCAACTGTTTCTGAAAAAGAAAGAATAAGGAGAAGACAAATAAATGCCTCAGGCATTTCTTTTGCTGTGATATAAGTTTCTTGGTCAAAAATATGTGTGTATCATCATAATAACTAAGTCCATGAATAGAGAGCATATCCAACCTTTGCTGATGGTATGCGCAAAATATTCTGGATACATGATGAAAAAAAGAGTGAAAATGTATTACATGCATGTACTGACTCCCTGTGATGAATGGAGTCATCATGTACTGCAAACATCTACCAATAAAACTAAAAACCTTTTTTAAAAGACCAACTAGTACAACCCTGGGAAATATAAAGTCCTGCCCCTAACTCGTGTTGGCCAAAGGGTCAAATGTAATCAAAGGGTTACCAGAACAGGTGGCTGACATGACCCTTGGTGGCAGAATAGATCATATCAGGGTTTTGGGATTGGCTTTTGCTGTTGAGAGGTTAAGTTTTCAAGAACAAGAAATTCCATACAAACTGCCTCATGAGGGGAACCCATTAGTCCATTTTGTTCTCCTTGGCAAGCATCTGGTGGCTGGCTGGTATCCACAGAATGTGTCATTTTAGCCACCTAATTACTGAAAGTATCTCTGCATAGATATCCTCTATCAGCAGAATTCATTTTATAAAACAAGCATGCTCACAATATCACATGGAGTCCCTCCACCTAGCTTCCCACAAACCTCATCTTCACAAATCTCCTAATCATACTTGTTCTGAGCTCCTCACCAACAGGCCGAATCACTAGCTTCTACCAATGATATAGTACAGAACATTTATACCCAATGTGAAACCTACCTTTTCACAAGAGATAACCAGATATCCTGTCTTAAGTTCAGCCCATTGAAAGAATTTTCTTTAACTCTCTTTAAGGGCTACCACAGTGGTTAACATAACAGCAATTATTTTTATCTGGTTCCAGGAAATAAGTACAGATCCATCTGTAAATCAACCTTGGGAGTTTTTTTGCTTTCCATGAACTGATCACGGGAACTTTCCACAAGACCAAAAGGAATACAAGGCGCCTCTGCACCTTTGCTTCCCTGACTTTTTCAAATTCAGTGTCAAGTATATTTCCTGCATTTGTTGATGAATTGTAACTGGGCAAATTCACCCTTACGGTGTAGTAAAGCAGGCATTATCTAGTTCCCATTGGTCATCTTGGAAAGCATATTCATTTGCCTTTCCTGGTTGAAGAGTGAGGGTCCAGACCCTAGTAAGCAAGTTGCATCAGTAGAAGGAAACATTACTTCGGCCCAAAGCCCTGAGGACTAGTACTATCATTCTTCTGGCTGATCTGTTTCAGACTCACTACAACACCCACAGTTGTCACAGTGCAGTAGCAGCTACTAGAGTTTAAATCCTAAATAATAGGACAATTTGAACTTTTAGGAATCCCTAGGCTAGCAGCAGCAACTTGTCCTCTGTGCCTGAGTAAAAACTGGTGATCCTATGGGATACTTAGAATATGAATCACACCAATATATTACGCTTTATGCTGCCTCTAAATTTCCTAAAGTTTCACAAAATGTATACTTTCTTTAGCCAGACATGTGAGGCACAACCATTTGTCATTCATATTAAATTGAAAGCTTTGAATGAAATTGCAGTCAGGTTTTTCTTCCACCCTACTTGCTGCTCACTCAATGCCTCTTTTGATTAGAACAAGCAGTAATAAGCAGAGCCCTGAGGACACAAAGGTATACTGCTGCTCCTTCCAAGTAAAACAAGTGTGTTTTTTGTTTTGGGTTTTTTTGTTTGTTTGCTTGTTTGTTTTGTTTTTTTTTTTTCCCCAGTACTGGGGATTGAACTCTCAACTTTGCGCCTGCCAGGCAGGTGCTTAAGCCACTGAACCAAACTCCCAGCCCTATGTTTTTTTGAGTCAGGATTATGCTACATAGTTCAGGCCAGCCTTGCTCATGATGTAGCCTAAGCCAGCCTCGAACTCACAACGCTCCACCTGTCTCAGCCTCCCGAGTGCTGGGATTAAAGGCGTGCGCCACCACGCCCGGCAACAAGTGTGTTTTTTTTTTGTTGTTGTTGTTGTTTGTTTTAATAATCTTTGTTCATTATTTTGGGAAACAAAACTCTTATTGGGTTCACATCTACACACTAAGTGTCAGGGATTCAGCAAATACATCACACCTAGAACACATTTGTTGTAAAATTACTATTTGATTAAGTTTATTAAAATCGTAGTCATTTTTAAAGATGCATCAGCTATTATCTGGGCCAAACGGCCAAGTTAAACACAACTGTGATAGCAGTCATGTTTTTGGATAAGGGTCTCCCAAACTCTATATGTCCAAGACAGCGATATCTACAAGAGGTGGGGCCTTAAGGAAAGCTTTGAGGTCATGGAAGGCATGCCCTGTGGGGAACTGTGAGCCCGCGGCCCAGCTTGCCACATTTGGCTTCTTGATCATAAGATGAGAAGTTTCCTTTGCCACACACTCCCTGCCATCATTGTTATAGACAGCTAGTGTAGGTAGAAATATTGTAGGTAGTCAGATAGGGCTGGGCCCTTGAAGGAGCTAGTGCAGAAGACCAGATACCTTGCAGTTGTGGGGAAGACACACTTCCACTGAGGGCCAGGCCTCAAGACGGAAGATGTAACAAAATGGCCGGGCGTGGTGGCACACGCCTTTAATCCCAGCACTCGGGAGGCTGAGATAGGAGGAGCATTGTGAGTTCGAGGCCAGTTTGGGCTACAATGCGAGCGCAAGGCCGGCCTGAGCTACATAGTGCAACCCTGCCTCAAAAAACTAGGGCTGGGAGTTTGGCTCAGTGGCTCAAGCGCCTGTCTGTCAGGCACAAGGTTTGAGTTTCATCCCTGGTGCTGCAAAAAAAAAAAAAAAAAAAAAAAGTCACAAAAGCACCCACAAACTTCCCCTGAGAATAAACATCAGAACGTGCTATTCTAAGTAGGTATTCATTCATCACTTTGGAGAAGCCAGGAACAGCCACTGGCCCGCCCCTCCGGGTAAAGCCCCTGCTCTGCTTCATGCCTGCCTGCTGCATGACTGCTTCCCCACTTGACCCCCATTTAATCAATTTTACCTGAGCAATGACACTCGTAATCTTACTGGTTGACCATGGTCTGATCCCACCTCACGCCCACCTTGTGATCTCCCACTTTTCCCCACCATACCTCATGGTTTTGCTCTATAAAAATCCCTAGAAAAGACAGGGGCCTCAGCAACCCACTCAAGACCACGTATGTCTCTCTCTAGGACAGAAGCTTTCTTTCCCCCAGTAAATATATTCTGCTCTTAACCTCCATTGTTCCTAGAATTCACTCTTTCATTTTAGAGAACATGAACTTGTACTGGACAGTAGAAGTTTGGGTGTTTCTTTCCCTTATATCATTACCATTAGGCATACCCACCTGTGGCCCAGACCAATGGATCTACCCAATCTTGGACTAAACCTCTAAAACTATAAGCAAAAATAGATATTTTCTCTCTATAAGTTAATTATCTCAGGTATTTTGTTACAGTGTCATGAAGCTAACACAAACCATATCCTACATCCCACAGATCTTACAATCCCTACAGATACAGTTTTGATTTCCTATTTTAGTCAGGAGACATGCTTCCAGGGGTTTTGACTAGGATGTTTGTAACTTAACAGCCAACATTTCATGTTCAAGAAGCTGATATAAGCAGTCAGCCAGTTTCCACATGTACCTATTCCAACTCTACAGTTAGCAACTGGGAAAAGAACCACCATAGATTGGGAGCACTCTGAGATAAACTGGGATCAAAATTACTCTTGCCACCCGGCCTCCACATACATCTACTCTCATCACTGGATTAGAACTGCTTGAAGGAGGTCAAGTGATAACATCAATTAGAAATTCATGTTTTAACCCCCTCATCACCAAATTCTGGACATTTTTCTTTTGTACAATCATTCTGATAAATAATTGCAAGTCCCTTTAGAAAAAGGTTTACAAGATGGTTTGCAGTATATACTTGTGGTAATATTCCAGAATCCTTTTTCAAGAGGACTTAGTTTCCTCCTTAGGCTCTAGGTGTATGAAGTGGGTCTGGTCTGGAAAAAAAAAAGAAGTTGTGACTTTCTATTTTACTTCTATTTAAGACAGCTTTCTGATCACTATACCTAGAGTTTTCTGGTTATTTAGATCAAATGCTTTATTGGGTTACCCTTCTATTTAATACCTATGAAGACTATGATCAATTATCTTCCATCAATGATTGCTGCTCGTAAAAATCTTGGTTGCCCCTCCACTCTCCTGCTTGTCTCCCTCTGGAAAGACTTACTGCTACCTGAGACTTGGCATTCCAAGATGGCATCTTCCTGTCTGAATCATTTTATTTCAAAGTCATCATCTTTTGCTGTCATCCACAGATAGCAGAGGAAAATTAAAGATCCTGGGGTTACCTTTATTTGTGCATTTATCATTGGAAGAGAATGAAGAGATTTGAACATACTAAATTTGTTCCAACATTCTCATCTTCTTACGCTTTTGAATTATTCTAGGGAAGTTCTGCCATGTTATTCCTACTTCACATATAGGCCATTATTAGCACCAATGTTTCAGTTAACAATTGAATGAAGTTTTAGTACAATCTTCAGCATCATAAACTAGCACACTGAAATAAATACACCTACATTGATAAATACTGGTAATCCTATGATATATTTTGCCTTTGTATTCTTCTTCGTATACATTCTATCTCCATACAGATTTTCTACAGGATTGCTAATAAAAATTAGCAAATATTTGCAGCTCTTTGGTGTGTCCCTTATTTATTCCAAGAGCAGACACAGAAACCTTCCCCCTCAGATAATCTGACTTCAGATAATGTGTATGGGTCTGGGAGCTGAGAGAGATGTTTCCAGTGAGTATGGTGCAAACAACCATCTCCTTGCAGGGAAACTTCACCAGATGCATAAGTCAGAGGCTTTCCAAATAAAAGAGGATGAGCTTCATCAAACACGATTTCATTAGCTGTTAAGAAATTTGGGGATACATTATATGTGGGCTTCTTAAATTTGACTGCATCTGCTCAAATATCCCATCACAACTTTCAAGCTTCTAATTTTTAAAATTAATGGCTTAACCCTAACTCAATACAGTGACGAATCTGAGTTTTCAATATTATAACTGTATATAACACATGGTTCTGATCTTCAGCCATGATTTCCCTCCTGATAAAAAAGAGCTCTAAGTCTTGGGGCTGCGCTCTCATCCTCCTGTTAGCCTGCGAGCTGGGAGCATAAACTCGGGGCTTGGTTTCAGTCAGTAAGCAGTGCAGCACTGTAAGAAAGTCACCCCTTGTTCTTCAGTCAAACACAGTGGCTACTCGTATGCCCAAAGATTTTCTCCCAACTGACACACCATCTCAAACAGAACAGGTAATGATTTCCATCGCTGTAATGTCACTCGGTGGATCCAATTAATTATACATCCTATATTCCGCCTGAAAAAAGTCCTTCACTATGTTAAAGCTAAAGAAAGCAAGCAATGTAAATTCATGCTTCCTTCTGGAGGGTCTGTTTCTCCAGGTTCATCCCGATAGGTGAAAAATAGGACCGGTCAACACTCTAATTTGAAAACTATAAATTAAATATTTCACATAAAGAAAATATAACACAGGCAAATATTTATATGAATGTTCAGGGAGATCATGATGCAGCCCATAGAGCAGCAGCAGCAGAAGAGCCAGCAGTGCCCTGCAGGACCGCAGAGAGGAGAACGTGGCTTCACTGAAAGCTCAAAGCAGTGGACAGGCCCTGGGGAGCTGCCCGCGGGAACAGAGGCCGCTGAGGGAAACCTGCAGTTAGGGGGCAGACGCTGAACGAGTCAGCGGGAGCGGAGGGACACGCACAGTCTCTTCCTCCCTCTCGCCCTTTGGCTGCCACTCCCCATGGGCTCGCCATGTCCAGTAGCTGGCAGTTCCCTGCAACACAGCATCGAAGAATGAACCTGAGAACAGCGCAGCAGACGGCCCACACGGTTCCTGTGAGAAGGGAGCTAGCTCTCCATCACTCAGTTTGGAGTTTCGGTCAGGCCGACTCAGAAGAACCTCTGCAGGAGCTCTTACAGACTTGCTTTCTGTGTGCTATATGTGTTTCCTGTTCCAAACAGCTGAGTAAGTCTTGCAAGAAGTTTCATAATCTGTAAGAATTTTGCAATAAATTTTGAGTTTGAGTCAATGTCCATAAAAGTTATAGTAAGCACTAAACACAAGCTTCATCTAACGTCATAAAGTGTATGTCCATTTTTTACTGCTATAATGAGATAGACTATTGTTTCGTTTCTCACACTAAAGCCCATTTGCCTACTTGACCCTTACACTTATGTAGTTAAAATTGACCCAAACCAAGTATGTCCAGGAATATATTTACAGTTGTTCTGCATCATACTCCTTAGCCTGTTTCAAGAAAATGACATCAGTAATGTCATCAATGAAGCTCTAACCTCTGTTTATGTAGGCAAACTAGAATTTAGGAATCATCTTGGAAAAATCCCTCTAATTTACTATCCCAATATTATTCAGCACTGGACCATTTAATGTTTCACTTTTTAAAAAATTGCAGATGGGGCAACTTAGAGAGACCCTGTCTCAGAATGAATGAATGAAAGAATGAAAGTATAATGTTCCCTGGGTTCAATACCCAGTACCAAAGACAAAATAAAAGGTCATTTTCTTGGATTCCTTTTTTTGACTGTTAAATGGACCATGACTCCCTCATGATAGCATCTATTTATCCTTCATAACACAAAACAGTTATAATTTAATATGCATTTCTCTAATTATCTAATAACCATAGACTAACAACCATTATACACAGTTTCATTAAATGTATAGTAGATACATCACTGACCCACAATCTTTGAGCTTAGATAAAATCAACAGGACCCAGAAAAATATTTGTGGAGCAATATACATGGAAAATATTTGTAAATTATTCCAATCTGCCTTAGAGAAGAGTGGACTGAGTCTCAGAGAAACAAATCATCAGTACTAAATCTCAGGTTCCATAATTTTAGTAGTAGGATAAAATCATGATACAATGCAATGTTTCAGAATGTATTTTGTGCTCTTGTTACTACTTGTATGTATTCATCCCCCAAAGATTCACATGCTGAAGGTGTGGTCTTCAGCATGACAGTACAGTGGTGGTAAGATCACAAGCAAGAAGAAATAATCAATAAAGTTCTGGGACAAGTCACAAGGAGTAGAATACAAAATTAATAGAAACCTCACCTATGATAAGAAAGAAGGACAAAGTTGATGCAAACTTGCATTCATTATTGGGAAGAAGCTTAGTTGTTAAGGGAAAAGAGAATGGAGTTATCTTACAAAGGGTTTTAATTTCTCTGCAAAGTTAAGGTCTTCCTCCTAGAGAGAAGATAAAAGGTTGAGAAATAAAAGGGTTGAAAAATAAGGGGAAGCAAGAAGCAGAGGGCAGGACATCTCCAGTGAAGGTTTTGTGATTGCTTATTTCACTTCCAATTTATTTTATCCTGATTTCAAATTTAAAACTCTCTCTCTCCCCCCCCACCCGCTCCTCCACCCCATCTGTCTGTCTTTCTTTCACACACACACATACACATACATTGCATATTCACTAGCCAACTCTTGAAAACCTTAGCGCTATGCAGATATTGCTGTATGAAATCAGCCTATCACAAATTTTGCAGTGAAAAATCTCAGTGGAACTTAGCATTCCATTAAATAAGGAACCTACAAAAAAATAAATAAAAACAACTACTGCATGACATTTGCGAGCTCTTGTACAAAGACCTCCCAGGAGTGTTACTGTCTCTGTTATCATAACTGAAAGCCTGCACAACCTTTACAACACTCCTATTAAAACTACAAAAATAAAAAAGGCAGCTAAGACATTTTTCTTGCTTATTTTTTTTCTTACATCTGCTGTGTGTGTCCGAGAAACCTAAGGGAGAGATTTCAAACTTCAGTATGTTACAGGGAAATAGAAGTTACATGAACATCCATGACAGACAAAAAAAAATGGTACTTTACAAACTATCACCTATATAAGTGAATCCTGGTTGTATGTTGAATTGTAGCTTTTAATTGGTGAAGTTGCCACGTTAATTATGTCGAAGTTATCCTACTTTCAGAAGACAGCTAGCCACTATTTCAGACAAGATCCTTGGCCATGAGAGATTTACCAGGGTAGCACAGCAGGAGGATGACACTGATAGACTTCAGTCTGATAGTCCAAATTCAAAGAAAAACTTCTTAATTAAAAATGAAAGAGAATGTTTCTTATTATTTTGTCAATGGCTGTGAAATCCACAAAGCTTGTTCCAGCTTGAATCTTCCTTCTCTTTCTTGGATTAAAATTGAGCTTGAGAATAAGTAGAAAGAGAACTAAGTATGTTGCTGCTGAAAATTGCCTTCTTAAAGGGCAACAATTAAAAGGAAGGGTAGATTTTTGAGACTTACTGCCAATACTGTGTCTTCAGCTATGTAAGATGTTGCAGTTAAATGCCAGTTAGGTTAATTTAATGAGAAGACTTTATTAAGACATCCAAAAGTTAAAGAGTCAACCTATACTCAGAACGAATATTTGATATTAGTTTTCTATTCCAGCTGTAACTTAGTAGCTTTAAACAACACCAATTTTTACACAGTGTTCTCTAGACTATGAATCTGACATGGGTCACACTGGACTAAAGCGAAGGTGGCATAGGGTGGGATGTGTAGCTTCCAACCTGCTAGATGTCACATCTGCAAGTTCGTGTTCCTCAGAGTTGAAGAATGAATTCTAAGGAACAAGGGAGGTTAAGAGTAGGAAAATTTATTGTGGAATAGGAATGGGGAATAGGAACATCTCCTGGGAAATATGAAGAGTCCCAAATGGGTTACCAACGAGCCCACTTCTTTGAGAAAGTTTTATAGAACAGAATCATGAGATGGGCACCACTGGATTAAAACTACAATTAACCAATAAGATTCCAAGTACAGCTGCTTGGCTAATATTGATCCAACAGTAGTAAGGGTTTATGGATTATCATGACCTTGCTTAATAATCTATAGTTTTAGTCTATTCTTTAGTCTTAGTCTTATCGTAGTCTTACTCTTAGTAGTTTTAACCTTAGTGGGGGAGAGAGAATGGTCTGCCATTAATGAGTTACTGTTTTATTTATACAAGAAATCTCAAAAAAGGTAGTACCAATAATCTCAAACTTCCTTTTATCCATTAGGGAAGTATGCACACCTGGCTATCGTGACTTTAGTTTTCAGATACACCTCAGCCCATGGTTTTAATGTGTTCCCGCCTTCCGCACTGACTCCCTGGAGGGCCCAGCCCTGTCTGACTGCCTAAGACATTTCCCTGACTTAGCTGTCTGTAACAGAGGAGCCATTCCTTCTAGGGCCCTGGAGAGGATGACTTCTTTCCTGATTTTTTCCAGCTTCTAAAGACCACCCACATCTCTTGGTCCCATTTGTCATTCTGAGGCCAGAGCAGAGCATCTCTGTGGCTGCTTCCATCCCCGCGTCTCGCTCGGCCCTTGTCTTCCTCCTCTCCCAGTTTTAAGGGCATTGTTCACAATACGGGACCCGCCTAATAATCCAGGATAATTTCCCATCTCAAGGTCCTCACATTAATCATGTACGGAAAATTCCCTTTTGCTACATAAGAGAGCACATTCATAAATTCTGGAGTTTAGGGCCTGGACACCCTTGCGGGGATGTTACTCTACCTACGGACACTGGGAAAGGGGAAGGATGTGTCTCTCAAGGGGACTTGCTAGTGAGGGGTTTCTGTTCTTTATGCCTACCATGCTCAAAGATGAGGTTATAAAATTAAAAGAACTTTTCCCTATTACTGCCCAGTACATCAGATATTTAGACACTCATCTTCAATGATAAGAATGCCAAACATGGCAGTATTCCTTCGGCAAAATGGAACTAACTTGGAAGATGTGGGTGGGTGATTGAAAAGCTACTGGGGATGCCCACAGCATGTCATGTATCTCTTTTTCAGGAAATTACAGCAGGAGAGAGAACACACACAGACTGTAAAAGGGTACTTTAAAATGCATTCTAATTAAATTATTCCAGAATAAAACTAACAGGGAATCTAAAAACAATGACTGGTTATAGTCCTCATCACACTTCTTGAACAGCCACAGTAGGAAATGATCTTGAAATGAGAGTAGAGATGGTCACAAGCGGTTTCGTCCTGACCCTCTTCTTCCCATCTTCTAGTTTATTCTGCTCTCTGCCTTCACCATCTTTCGTTTTATCCGACAGGAAGTGTGACATGAATGAAGATTCTGATTCATTAGCTCATTACCTCCAAAAGCACAGGATATCAGTGCACATCGTATCACTGTGGCTCAAAGTCAGCATTAAGGCAAATGGTGGCTTTAAACGCAATCCCTTATACCTTTCAGATATGTCAGGTTGTAAAAGCTGAAACTGTCAGGAAAGCGAGGTTTCCAGGAAGCAGTAATTGTCAAGTTTTGTCATCAAAATCTAGGCCTAAATTTATTTTTTTGAAATGCTATGCATTGTGTTCATATGTTTCAAATAAAAGGCATGTGTTCTAACAAAGGATGCATCATCATTGATAAATTTAAAGGGCTACGAACTCATAAAAGATAAGCTGCATTTAGCTATATATTGAATAAATTTACCTTATTGAAAAAAATAAAATTATAAGAAAATAAGACTATTTTGAAGAGCCCAGGATACACGATCACCATCGTTTCTACCAGGAAATTCAGATACTATTTAGTGGTGAAGCCTACAGTCTGTGCCGTGTGTTTCTTCCAGTGAGTCAGCGGCTACAGGAACAAGTCTTTTTAGTCCGTGTGAAATCATGGGAACTGAGATTTTGGCTAGCTTAATTATCTCAAGAGTCTGCTGCAGTAGTTCCATTTCTAGTACACTCAGTGCTCCACAAATATGGTTGGAATAAACGCACAAATGCGTGAAAGATTTAAGATTAGCCTGAGAGAAACCAGGCCACGCTTCCCTTCTGCCAGGACGCAGTGGAAGCCTCCCAAGATCCACCTGCAGCAATGACTGTGAAGGTCTTTTAGTCCAACAGAGAGAGAAACACTCACAGTAAACCATTAGTAACTAATTTAACTGACCTTATCAAGGAGTATCAATTTGCAGTTCCATCATGAAAATGTTGTCTTAAGGTTTTTTTGCATAAGAAAAAAAGTTCTTTTTCAGAGCCTCCTTTCCCATTGGATTTCAGGCTCTCTGGTGATATCTCAGTTCAGTTTTATAAAACTTCCCACTGATTTCTGAGCTCTTCGTTTAAAAACTTCAGTTTCATATTCCACTTTCTCCCTTCCTTCCTCTACAGTCTTAGACTGGCAAAGTCCGAGTCCTTACACCAGGAGATGGCACGGGAGCGCCGGTGTCCTTCTCTCGGCCGTTCTCCTCCTCCCTGGCTGTCATCACTCTCCTGGTGTGGGAATAAAGGAAGAAGACATTCCACAAGTGATGATTCTGATACACTTGCCTCTTTTGTTTGCTAAGCCATCACTGTCTGGCCCTCGTTTCCCAGCTGGACCATCTCAATTTGCAGGACAAACAGTTAAAGTATTGAAGAGCACACCTGACCGGACTGCAGAAGCCCTCTATGGTGCCCAAGTGCACTCAGCCGCCGGTGGTCACGTTACATAAGTATGCTTCCCTGTATCTTCGGGTCGCTTGGCTACCGTAGTCCAGGACACCATTTACAAGGCCGGCAAGGACCCTGGAAGGGGCACGGGCAACACGGGAGCAGCTGAGGAGCAACAGGGCTGCGGGGACTCTGCGGGATGGAGATCCCCGCGACAGTGGGAGAAAGGCCGGCCCTCCGGTGATCTTGGAGGCCCTGGAAATATCTCCCCACGTAGCTCATTCACTCCTTCTTAACTATCGGTAAAACTCAGCTAAGAAGTAGGCCCTTAAATGCAAAGTTCAAGAAAAAGTTAAACTATTTTTCATCAGTCAACTTCTGGTGAGAAGTTTGGCTGTTTATTCTGTTCTGTTCTGGAAGGCGAAGGGAAGCCAGGTCTCACTACATATCCCAAGGCGCCCTCAGACTCTCAGTTCTCCGCCTCAGCCTCCGAAGCGCTGAGACCTGGGCGTGCACCCTGAGGCCGGCCTGGGAAACAGCTAAAGCAGCTACTTCATCTCATCAGCTCACAAAAGCCCCAGGGAGAGGGCAGCACCGGAAGTACGCACTGAAGCTCAGCGGGACGGAGTTCAGAGGGGGCCGCTTCCTCAGTGCCCAGGCAGGCGAGGGCAGCGGAGGACGACGGCTGCTGCTGACCAAGCACGACAAAGCGAACCGTGATGGCATCAGTGTGAATATGATCAGAAACTACTGACAATGTTCCCACTTCTTTTCTTAAACAATTACAGTAAAAGACACATTGCAACTAATGCCCATCCAAGTACCCCCACGTGCACACACTTTGACACACTTATCCCATCGCACTCGTACTGTCCGAGGCAGTTCTGGGAGCCCTCTTTGGTGAGGGCCTTGGTCACACTGGCATGCTGCCTGATGTACTGACCTGGTTGAAAACCTGTACCTTTCACGGTCATCTTGACTTTGGGAAGCAGCCAGAAGCCTCGCAGTGACACATCGGTGAGAAGGTGCGTGAGGACGCGTTGTAATATTTCTACACTGTTGCCTTGTGGCACCTGGCAGCAGCGGTCACCATATTTTTGATCACACCTCTTAAATGCACTTACTAAAGAGGACTTCTAGAACTATTTTAGAAAGTGGCAAGAATGATGAGACACATGCATTTGAGAGGAGAGGGAGTATTTTGAGAGGGATTAGTGGCAATATACATGTTACTGTAATAAATTTTTTTTAAAAATTAACATTTAAAAAATTAACATCCATCCTGTATTTCTATCGCCCTCCTATGTCTCACCTCTGAGGGCACTTCCTGGTAGTGATAGTCTCGTGGCAGACACCTCACATGTACCTTACAATGCGCTGTTGAAAGAAAATCCGATACCTGCTTTTGAATCCCCACTCTGCCATTTACTATCTGTGGTCCTCTCTAGGCTATTTAAATTTTCTTTATGTCTCAGTTTTTGTGTTTGTAAAACGGAGATGATAAATTTAACACTTAGCTCACAAGGTTTTTTCAAGAATCAAGGAAGGAATGTGAGTAAGCTGGATACCCTGATGATCAGTAAGCAGTTACACACTGCTCAGCATTCATAGAAACACAGATGCAAAGAAACGTAATATCGATGAGACCTCATGAGACTGAAAGCCTCCAGGGAGAAAAGGAACAGAAAGCTAAGAGGGAGAACAAAAAGAACTTCACCTTCCTTGTGTTTGTTTTATCGAAATAAACCAAATGTAATGTGAAGTGTGTTGAATGACTGTCACCATTCATGCGCTATGCCCGCTGGACCTGAGTAAGACCTGTGTAGCTGACAGCGGGGCTCTGGGTGCCGGGGGCGGCTGGCACTGAGCAGAGAAGACCCACACTGCACGTGGGCGCACACCGACCGACAGGCTCGTGACCCGGACAGATAAAGATATAAGAGGGGACGGCTGGTCTTTGTCATTGTCTCGGCACGCGTCCCCAGGCTGTTCAGCCTTCCAGCACAAGCTCTTCAGACTGCTGACACCGAATCCCAGCTGGGTCTCCAGCGAGCTTCCAGGCCTGTGCCCTCTGGACAGCCCTGGCCCCCGGCTCCCCAGGCCTAGCTGACCATTTTGGATTCCTCCATCTCTGATCCAGCAGCCACTGGGACTCTTCGGATTTTGGTCCCATAAGCCTATCTCATATATTCCTTGTGCAGTCATACACATACCTTTTACTGGATTTGTTCTCGAGAGTACCCTGATGCAATGATAGTGACGGCAATGTTAAACGATGGTATTTAAAAAACCCAAATGCAGAAGCAACAGAAAGCAGAATGTGACAAAGAGTCAAACCAAACTTCACAATTTTGACTAGGTTTGCCAAATTTTAATAAAGCTCAGGCACGAGAAGGGAGTCAAGAAGGAAGAGTTGAGGCGGGGTAGTGAAGTGAGCCTGAAAGGGATGTTTCTGAGCGGGGACAGAGGGACTTCTCAGAGGGCCCAGCTTAGACGGAATAGCACCAGTAACACCTGCTAGCAAAGACTCAGGGCCTGGAGAGTTAGTTCAAACAAAAACAAAGGTGGGTGATAGGGTTGTGGGTGCTGGTAGATTTGAGAAACTCAAGCTGGCGTTACCCATGAGCCATAATCTAAGAAGGCTATGATTAGCTAAGAAACATCTGTCAGCTAACAACAGAGGCTTCAGTCTCTGAAAGTCTGATTTTTAGGAATAGGATAAGTAATCACAGGGCAATGAGGGGAAAACCATGAAGGTAACAGCTGGCACAGCCCTGAAACACTGAAAGAGAAGCAGCTGCAGAAGTCTTCTCCTCCCCTCCTGGTGCCTGATGAAAGTGCGGGTAGCACAGAGAGGCCGCGGAGGCAGGGTCCCAGGCACTCCCATTGGAAAGTGGGTTATGGAGAGAGGCCACTGCTCCCCACACCCCGAGGTGTCCCTCTCTCCTTGTCCCATTCCTCTACCTTCCCCATTGCTCTCTATCCATCAAGGGGACCGCCTTGCATTGTGTATACGGATCAGGTGTTGTTTCAGGGATTCCTGTTTAGGATTTGAACCAATTCTTTTACTTCTTTCTGCTTCAAAGTCGTTTCTATAATTGGGCTTATGGTTTCTACTATATAAGGGCTAATCACAGTGATATATTTTAAAAACTTAGCCTAGAGCTGGGCATAGGAAATGCTCATTAAGTAGTATCTACTATTCCTAAGACTCACTCATTGCTTAGTAGGCATTCAGTAAATATTTGTTCAAGCAGTTAATCAAAGGCAATGGAACTTAAGTTGAAGTGCTAGGTTTGGATTATTAGTAGAAGTATCTGAGTCCAAATGTCATTTTTCCCTGTGTGTCAGTCATTTGATCCTCACTGATTTCCCTGCCCTCCTTTTACGTTCTCACGCTTGGCTTGAGACTGTTGCTTTGCTCACAGCGTTATTTACTTGTTTCCGTTTCCTGAACTTGTGTACAGAGCAGCAGAGCATCACAGGACCACTTTGCTTCACCACATGGAGCGCAGTGACCTTCTAGGTTATGGAAAGAATGTCCAGAAACTTAGTGACCCACACAGTCCACACACAGAGCATCAATTCTACAATTAAACCACAGAACCAGCTTGCTTCTGATATTTTATAGTTGCCAGTTTTCTTACTGTCCCCCAGAATTCACATATTTTCCAGGCCCCGCAAAGGCCTGTTTCAACCAGAAATGATTGCAGTCACTCCATGTGGCCCAGGGGAGTATGACGAACATGCCTATAACCTCTGTTACTCAGGGGGATGAAGCCGGAGGATTGCAAGTTGGAGGCCAACCTGGGCAATTTAGCAAGATTTTGTCTTAAAATAATAAAAGAGAAGAATGAGGAGGAGGAAGGGAAGCAGGGGAAGAAGGGGAAGAAAGAGGAGAAGAAGCAGGGGAAGGGGAAGAGGTGGCATATAGAATTCCAGGTGCAAGGATCATCACGTGACTTGCATGTATGCCCAACTACAAAAAAGAAACAGCTCCCAATATGTACGCCTTTCAGTTTATTCACACAGTACCAGGTGTGTACACAGTTTGTATGTGTACACGTGCATACACTGATTAATTGAACTTCAATGCGTATTGTTTCTTCTTAATAAAAGTAGATGCAAAACCTCAATTACATGCATTCTCTCTCTGAATTTAAATTTATTTGGCCATCTTGTTGGCAGACATAATTAGACAACCTTTAATTTTCTGGCATGGAGGCCAAAGAGCTACAGCTTCAACCGTCCATACCATTCTGTAGTCTCTCGCTATGCACTTGCTGTCAGGTTGTGTGCGTCCGGGAGCCGGCCACAGGCCTGCCAGAGAGCACCCCCAGGCCGTGTGGGCTCTGCACCCCTCGGGCGTCCTCACCTTGTGACCGCGTCACACAGCAGCCAGGTGAAGGGGCCAGGCCAGCCCTTCTGTTAACTTCGGATGAAGCTTCGTTTACGCTTCTTTCAGCCAGACATTTCCTTCCCGCACCCTAGGGCCCAGTGGGTGGCCCGCCCCTTCTCCCCGTTTGGCAGTCGCCGACAGGAATGCTTTCCCTAAAATAACACACACTTCCACTGCATCCAAAAAGGTTTTTTGGAATAACAAAAATGATTTTGCTGAAGTTCGCTTAAACATTATCTAAGAAGCTCAAACTGAAGAAATCCTGAAGGACAGAGTAAATCCTGCTGCAGGTGCTCCTGAGGCGCGCAGGCGCACACACGGAGCAGAGAGAGGCTGGGGGCCACTGTGGCCCCAGCCTCGTCATCGCGAGGGGCAGAAGAAGCGGAGCAGCAGCCTCGGCAGCCTCGCTGGCTGAGGATGGGGCCTCGCTTCGCAGCCTGCGGGGCGACGCACTGCGCCTTTCACAATGTGTTGTGTCCGGTCTGTCTATCAGTGTCGTCCTCCTCAAACCAGACCCGGCTGTATCGACTCAAGATTTTTACAGGATTAACGGCGGAACGATGGATGCGGCCTCGGGAGGGACCCACTCACTCCCGTCCCTGCCATTTTCTCTGAGGGCGGCCAGCTCCTGACGGCACCCTGAATCTCCTGGAAGGCACAGTTTCACCCCACAGACTGCTGCTTACATCTTCTTGTTTATTTGGAAAACAAATTTATAAACAACCAACAAACACCTAAAACTTCCTTTTAAAAATTTCCCCCCAAAATACTTTATATGTTCAGAAAGTGAATGCCTTACTTTGCACAATAAATTCATTTTTCCACTTCTTCCCCAACCTTCCTAGTTTCCAAGAATGAGTAAAATATGTCACAGAGCTCTACTTTTATCCAGGGAAATTTACAAGTACCATAAAGAATATCTGTGACTTCTACTCCCTCACTGAAATGTTATTTTTCACGTCTATGAAATTTAACTATGGTAAGGATTTATTCATAAGTTTGTGAAAAAAATCAAGTAATATTTCTCTAGTAAGAATAAACTGGAGAGAGTCCATTTGTGGATGTGTGGGTGTGGGTGTGTGTGTATGCATGGGACCACATCGGTCAATATTCCCCAGCAACTTGAAGATGTAGGAGTCTAGAATTGAATTAGCCTCTTTGACTGTAAGTTAAGCAGCACTTTGACAGAACTAAGACTGTCCTCCTGTTAAACCATGAAACGGACAGAAACGAGCCAGTGTGCACTTGGCGCTCCAGGAGGCTCACGCCGGAGAATGGCAAGTTCAAGCCCAGCCTGACCAAGTGAGTGACTTAGGGAGACCCTGTTTCAAAATTTTTAAAAAGGAGGAGTGTGATATGGTGCCGTGTGTGAAGACCCTGGACTCATTCCTCAGTAACCAAAAACCAGAAGCAGCAAACATGGCCGAGTGGGCTGGAGAGCTGGGAAGGCAGCTTCGCACGCACAGGGCTGGGCGGGTCCCCGGTGCTGTGCCGCCCTTCAAAGCAAGACAGAAACAAGCCAGAGCAGGAAAAGTTCTGAAGAGAATGATCCTCATCCCAGAACAATGTTGATGATCTCTGATTAACATGAACCAGAAGTAGAGTGTCCGTGTGAATAGACTT
This sequence comes from Dasyprocta punctata, assembly GCA_004363535.1. Taxonomy (NCBI): domain Eukaryota; kingdom Metazoa; phylum Chordata; class Mammalia; order Rodentia; family Dasyproctidae; genus Dasyprocta; species Dasyprocta punctata. The sequence goes on along the minus strand of RJWM01012944.1, from coordinate 32,349 downwards.
TGGTCAGAATCCAGAGCTCCGTTTCCAAGTCCCACCCTCACCGTGCAGGGCGTGTGTGGCAGGGTGAATCTCAGGGCAATGCTGCTACAGAAGGTGGGCGTCTCCCTGCCGGGAGAGCAGTCAGGAGCTAGGGGTTTCGGCCTCAAAAACATTTCCCTGCACCTCTCATTCCTCAGTGGTGGGCCGTTTCACTGAGGCATACTTTACATGTCAAAATAATCACTCATTATAAGTGCATTATAAGTGCACGGTTGGATGATTGCTGGTAAACTTACACAGTTACAGAATTATGACCATTACCTGGTTTGCAATCCGTCCCCTAGATCCACTCTCAACTCCCAGGCCCCCCAAACCTGCTTTTCATCTTCATCACTTTGCCTTTTTCTTTCACATAAATATTCTCTCTCCCTCTCTTTCTGTCTCTCTCCCACTCTCTCTCTGTCTCTCTCTGAGCATCTTTCACTGAGCAAAACATACTTAAAGCTGTTCCAATGTGGTTGTGTCAGCAGACCCTCTTTCCTGTCTTAAATGCTGAATGACATTATATATATTTTGGATGTATATTCTATCTATTCCTCAGTTTAGGGGAATTTGGATTACATAAATGAGCTGCCATGAATAATTCTGAACAAGTTTTTGTGTGAACATGTGTTTTTATTTCTTTGCAGTAAATAGCAAGAAATATGAGTCAGATATAAATTATACCGAGCTTTTAAAAATGTTGTCAAACTGCTTTTCAAAATGGCTGTAAGATCCTCCCTCCCAGTGATATATGAATATTTCATTTTCTCCAAATACTCACCATTACTTAGTATGGTGAGACTTTTGAATTACAGCCATTCCAGGTATATTTCATTGTAGTTTTTAATTTGCATTCCTCCAGTGAAACCCATATGTAGCACTTTTCATACATTTATTAACATTTGTGTATCTTCTTCATGACATATTATTCAAATATGTTGCCCACTTTGAGTCAGATTATTAGTGTTTATATGTCGAGTAGAAAGTAGTTTTTTTATACATTCTGAAAAAAAGTCCTTTAGGAGATATGTGTTTTACAATATTTTTCCCACTCTTGTAATAGTTTTTTCATTTTCTTTTTTGTTTTGTTTTGTTTCATTTTTCATTTTTTTGAAGAGAAAAAGTGTTTTCATTTTGATATCAATTTTTTCTCATTGATCTAAGAAACCATTGTCTAACCCAAGGTCACAAATATTTTAACCTATGCATTTATGTAGACATTTCAGTTTTAGCTCTTAAATTTAGGTCTGTAAGTGATTTTAAATTAGCTTTTTGTTTATAGATTGAAATAAGCAAGTAGGGTGATTTTTCACATGTGTACATCCAGTGTCCCCAGCAGAAGAGAACACCACGCCCTTTACTGAACAGCCTTTGTGTCTTTGTTGAAAACCAGTTGACCATCATTATAAAGGTTTCCCCCTCAGTGTAATTTAAATCTCTATATCCTCAGATCGTGACTCCTCATGTAAATCAGCCTTTACTCAAAGACAGCACTGCTGAGGCCAGTGTGCAAGTCAATGCACAGCTCTCGCTTTAAATGTGTTAACTGGAATCCCAGTTCCTGCAGAGATTTGTAACTTCACTTATCCTGAGTTTCTGAGCCCACCAAGCTAAGATCTAACTGGGATTAATCTTTCAAAGTAAGCATAATCTTGGGAAGACATTTGGCACCCAGTTAGCTTCTGATACCATGTTACAGAAACTTCCAAACTTTAATTGTCAGGGACTATTGTTGAGTTTGCTGAGCCTCACTGGTGTGGAAGGCACTGGGAAGAATTCTAAGAAACGCACAGCAGCTCAGCGTTTCACTGGGGCCTGCCTCAGCAACCGACCAGGTCGTTCACGTGCAGAATCCACTGAGTCTGCTCTGCGATGGATACAAGTATTTCTATCAGGACCACTGAGCAAAAGATAAGGTTCTGTGTTTTCCATGAGCTAACAGTCTAGTTGGAGATGTAGGACAGCTACTTTGTTAAAATGTGCAAGCCATCTTGCATACTTATACATACATACAGTTATTGACTAGTATTGATTTCTTACCGGGTTTTTTTTTTTTTCTTAAATTCTGTATTACTTCTACCTTTTCTTCTGTTTTGCTTTTTTAAAATAAAAAAAATGTGCAAGCCAGTGAGTTACACACTGGATTCAAAGGGTTGAGAGGTAAAGGTCATAGCGAAAAACTGGAAATGTTAGAAAACAATCTTAAAAACGTTGCTGACATCAATGAAATCAATTTTAAAGAATATTGTATAAAATTTAGGATTTGTAAACTTACAGTTTAACAATTCCCCACCTACTCTAAGTGATAGCACGTGAAAAAAATAAATTTTAAAATAATACGATTGTCATTACCAACTGCCTTCTAGGGATCAGGCTGTGAACTATACTATCTACATGTGCAAGGCTTTGATTAATATTATATCTAGTTCTTCCAACTGATTTAACAAACAGAAGCTATTATCGTAGCCACAGTTTAGAATTTAAAAATGAAACTACAAAGGAACAATAGTTCACGAACTATCCAATGCTTGTACCCATGATGAAAAGCTTCTTCAAGCTTCCCCTCCTACGGGCGTCCTGGGAACCCGGGAAGCACTAGTGTGGGTAATGACGCTGCCGTCCCCAGGGCCTCTGCGGCCGCTGCCCTCAGTCACGGGGCAGTAACTCGGGTACAGGCATCAGGCACAGTCGCCCTCACGGCCAGCACGGTCGCCTGGCTTCCTGCCCGTGAGGTTCTGTCACTGTCACTGATGAGGTCCGTGGTCACCGTCAATCTTCAGCACGCATCAGGATTAAAAACTAAGTCAAAACAAAACACAGCACAGGAACAAACAGAACACAGCAGTGCTCGCGCTGGGTCCAGCAGCTCCTGTGGCAGAGCAGAGGTGCTTTCCTGGCAGGGACCGTGCCGCTGTGACTGTAATGCACTGAGGACTCAGGCGCGCTCTCCACTCAGGACCGCGCCACACCTCCCAAGGCCTCTCCACGTGAGCCGCTGCGGGTCGACGCATCTCACAGCCCTCCCAGTGCCATTTCCTCCTCCGGGAGGAATTACTGAGGTAAGCAATATTTGCTTTAGTCGAAAATGCTAAACTTTCCTAGTCTTGTTTAAGATCTAAGAAAATAGAGGCTAAGAAACTTTGAGTGAATTGCCAGACATCACAGCAAACATGAAATCAAACAGCGTTTTAAAATTTCTAAGCCGATATTTTTTCATTCTACTTTACTGTTGGCAAAATTCCTAAAAATGAAAAATAAGTCAGCTCTGGGCAGACTGGACCTACCACCCTCACAGATATGCTTATTCTAATCAGCCTGAAAAGGGCCTGGCAGCAACTTGCAGGATTTCTCATTTTCTCGTGGGTTCTGGTCTCAAAGAGCCTTTGTGCAAATCAAAATGTGTCTGCTAGTACATTATTCATTACTTGAAGGTAAACCAAACGGCGGTAGGGTTTATTCTGCAAACAAACTCGTAGACTTTAACACACAAAGATGGCATTTGAGGCTACAAAAAAGAGAAAAACAAACCAGTGTTACTTTCCTGCAGTAAAAAAGCTCTCAGAGTGACAGGCGCCTGGCTCAGGGTTGTGGTCCTGTTCCTAACTGTGCCCCCCACCCCGTGATGTCACTGCTTCTCTGGAGCTTCCTGCAATCCAGGGTGTCCACCTGGAAGCTGGAGGGGATGTGAGGACACGATGATATAGAACACACACGGGAAAAATTTAAGACCAATGCAATTGCATATCAAGAGACCTTCTTTAGAGAATGATTCAATATGAACCATAGTACTGAGGACTAGAAAGGTGACTATTGACCTCACATAAAACTGCAACAGTTAAAATCATATGAATATATTCTCTCGTATTTAATAAACATTTGGCCTGGAACAAGTTGCTTCTCTTAAGTTCAACTTTCTCATCTATACACTATGGATAATAATGCCATATATTATAATATATATAATAATATATTAGATATTGTATCTATTATATGTAATAGATACAATATCTAATATATTATAAAACTCAATTTAAAGAGAATTGAGATACCTAAAATTTTAATTATATCAACATACCTGAGATATATATTTTTAAAGCACTAGTAACATATTCCCATCATACCATTTCAGCCTATAAAGTATAGGTGTGATTACTCTTTAATGTGGTGTTATTATTATCACCCAAGTCTTAATTATCACTTCCACAGGTTCGCATTCTCTAGTCCTGTGAACAGAGAGGATAGTTGGGGTAGAAACATTGAGCTCAGTTTTTCTTCTGCCTGGTTTACAACTTTGTCTTTGCCTTCCACTCTAGGATGGGTTTTCACTGGTACCCTGACTTTCTTTGCTCATTTCTGTATATCAAAATCTCACTGACTACATTCAGTTTTCATCATTTTTTTCCCTTTGGTACCAGGAGTCAAACTCAGGACCTCAAGCTTGCCAGGCAGGCGCCATGCCACTAAGCTATACCCTAGCCCACTCTTCATTGATTTTAATGAAGTTCAATTTATTTATAATAAATAATCCACTTAAAATGAGTTGGACACACACATACACCTGTGAAATCATATTCAAGACACGAAAAGCATTTGTTGGCCTCAGATTTTTCTCATGTGTTCCCAGTTCATTGCCCCCAGCTTTTCCCAAGGCAAACACCAGTCTGACTTTCATTACCAGACAATCCAAATTCTTCCAGACTTGTCCATGAAAATATCCAAGTGATATGAAGGATCATTTAGGTGGTTTTTAGATAGTGAGAATAATACTCCTCTGAATATAGAGATTTCTAAAGGGACAGGTATGCTTTCATTTCTGTTGGAAGCAGAACACCCAAGTGACATGGAGCATATATAAACTTCAAAACTTCCAGTTTTCTTAAATGATTGTAACATTTTATATTTACACATAAACTTGAACACTGTAGAAGAATTCCAGTTGCTCTTTATCCTCATCAACACTTGGTATTGTTGATTCTTTTAATTTTAGCCTTTCTAATGGATGAATAGAGGTATCCTATGAAGATATTTGCATTTTTGGAATGGTGATAGGCATCTTATTTTGCACCACTTCTTTTGTCTTCTAATGAGTTTTAAGTTTCTTAAGAGCCCTCCTTCATGACCGTAGGGTATTTCTCCTGGAATTTGAAGCATCTCTTCCACTGCATCTAACCCCCTAAATACTGAGAATATCTTTTTTCACATTATATTTTCTGGTTTGTACTATTTTTGTTTTGGCCATGTTTTTAAATTTGTACTACTTTTTTGCCTCTGACACATGAACTTGTCAAATACTCACTTTGGGAAATGACACAGTACCTTGTTTCATCAATGAAAACTTTACTACATCATTTGAATTATGTGAATACAATTTTTATGAACTATTTTTACATGAATTCAAGATATCAAACTGGAATAGGCTCCATTTACTATTAAAATATAATCTACCCAGGGAAATCTTAAGATAATCACTTAAACGCTCCAAGAAGACTTTAAAATAATGACTTTCTGCCTAATTTCTATGAACTTCCTCTATGCTTTAGAAGTCATGCTTAGTTTATTTTTATTAGTTTATTTCAGGCTACCTAATGATGACATTCATGGTGTGGGGTTGGCACATACACATATTCCATCTTACTCCTTCTTACCTTCCCTTCTCCCTCTTTTCTGCCAGGTCCCCTTCCCATCTATAAAAAGAACTTGAAATAAATACACCACAGTTAAGCTATGCAAAGTAAATCATAATACTCAGCAATTTGTGCTCTTAAAATGAATATTTAAAATATTTGTGCTTTGAATTTAGAACATTTATCTTTTTCTCTAGATCCATAATTGAAATGACAGTTGCCACAATGGAGAAAGTCCTTCCTGAAGAGTGACATAGAACTCAGAATGTCTGGTGTCAACGAAGTGTGCGTGGGATGGATTTCACAGTGGTCCCTGCTGAGCTTTGCCCACCTGACCTGAAGAGCGGGGGTGTCCGCTCCAGCGAGCTGTGCACCTTTCACGAGTATTTGTTTCCATGGTATGTGGAAGACAAGAAAAAAAAGCTCGGATATTTTAAAATATCTAATCATGAAAGGAAAACTGGAACAAAGAATTACCTTATAAACATATACACAAACATGTTTATTTAATGAATGAGTACTTTTCAGTGCATATGCATAATTTTTTTTTTTTTTTTTTGCGGCACCAGGGATTGAACTCACAACCACGCGCCTGTCAGACAGGCATTTAAGTCACTGAGCCAAACTCCTGGCCCTGGTTTTTTGAGGCAGGGTCGCACTGTGTAGCTCAGGCCAGCCTTGTGCTCGCGTTATAGCCCAGGCTGGCCTTGAACTCACAACGCTCCTCCTACCTCAGCCTCCCGAGTGCTGGGATTAAAGGCGTGCGCCACCACGCCCGGCTACTATATGCATAATTTTTAAATGTGGATTTCATCTGGGAAAACATATCTTTATAAAATGACTTGCAGTTTTTCTCTTGGAAGGAAAATGTTTGGGGAAATTTGTTTTTAGAGGCACAGCGTAGGAGAAAAGTATAATGCATCCATCCTCAACACAGAGGATGTCAAGAGCACCGTTACCGGCCATGTTCTGTTCCAGTAGAAGAGTGGGACATTGTTCAAGACCACAGTGGTAGGAATCCTCATCCCACAGCAAGGTTTCTCCCTGGTAAACATAAGCACCTTCTTCACGTCTTCGCACACCCGTTCTGCTTTTAGTTCTCAATTTCTATCTGCAAGCTAAGACTCAAAAGATCATGGCGATCAAGACCATGCAATCCACTCTGAGAGTGCGTCCTAGAAGGGAGGGCTTAAGTCTTAACACCAAAAATAGAGAAATCCTACTGGCATCTGTTTCCAATAATGTACTTGAAACCAACCAAACCACACAACTTCTACTTCCGTTATACTTACTAAGAAAGAACACATCATTTATCTGCAAGACTTTGATTAAACTGGCCATTGTTTTTAAAAACAGATAGGGAGACTGAAGAGCAGAAAGGTTACACAGCTGACGGTGAAAACAGAAGCATAAAGCAGTCCTTTAACCGCTCCTATGCAAACCAAATTAGTTAAATGAATTGCTAGCATAAGACTAGCAAATCAGCTGCTTGAACAGTTAATTAGAGACCTTTTCTTACCCGTGTGAGTGCTGTATGTTACCGCCACCTCCAGAGCTCACTCAAGTAACATTCAATGTAAGAGTTATAAACATTAACTCTTAACCCCTTTTTAAAAAGCTCACAGTATTAAAAAGGAACATTGTAAATGTGTTCAACATGACCACAATATATAATAAAAAGGTAAATAATGAGAAATGTGAGCAGATAAAGTAGAATTTTAGGTTGAGCATTGAAGAAATGCCATTATATTCCTTTATAGTGTCTAGAACAACACAAGCACATTTTTGTTTTTGGTCTTTTGGAGGCAGGGTTTCACTATGCAGTTGAGGGTAAGCTTCAACTCACTTTGTAGCCCAGGCCGGCCGTGGCCTTGAGCTCACAGTGATCCTCCTCCCCCAGCCTCCCAAGTTCTAGGATTACAGACGTGCGCTACCACACTCGGCTAACAAGTACTTTAATATACATATAAATTATAAAATTATATGTTCAATTTATATGGAAAATATGTCCTATGATGCTGGAGCAAACTAAACAATACCTCCTGGAAAGACTTCAATTTTTTTCAACTTTGCATCTTCAATATAATAGAGTCTATAGTAGTATGTAGTAGGTACCCATAAATCTAAGTAGATTAATAAATGCAAAAACTTTTCAATGTTTTTAGTAGTCTGTCCACCCTGAACAGGAACCATAGCAGCATTCTAGTCTTTGGATATTAATAAGTTTAAGAATTAACCTTTTTTGCAAACTTGACTAATAACTTCTGTCAAACACTAAACAGTTTATGCCTTGAGATTCCTACACTGCCATGACTCTACAACTAGAGAACACGTAGTCGCTTTTATCAGGAGGAACTAAAATCTACGGGAATTAACTTATAAATCTGCTAGTATTACAAATTCAATGAACGTTGTATTCACAGATGAATCGTTCAATTTCATCTTTTACACAAAGTGGACAATGTACAAATATGCAGACTATAAAAATTTATTCGCGACTCTCTAAAGAAGCAATCTGAGTTACATAGAGAAGTTTGTTAGTAAAAATGACATGATCCAGTTGAATACCAAAATAAGAAAGAAAATATATCGCCAAGAGAAAGAGAGAAGTCAAGCTAACAATATGTCAGCATTAAGGACAGCTGGGCATTTGCTGTCCAAGGCGGCGTGTGAAGGAGTGAGGTCCCAGCGCGCTATGTCAGACGCTTTGCGGAGAGGTCTCTTTCTCTTCAGTAAAATTGCTGGGACGATTCATCAGGCAGATGCTGGATGGGGATCTGGGACATTCTAACTCTAAAATTCAACAACCAGCCTTGTTACAGTACAGATTCACCCGGCAGAGACAGCTCGCACGAGCCTCCAGCGCCCCTGGCGTTCCGCACGCCTTCGATGATAGGCCATCTGTGAGTCTCGGAGGAGGGCTCTCGGCGGGGCTGCGAAGCCTTCGACGTCAGTGTGAGCGATGCCTCCCATGCGTGAGCAGCTGTGGACCCGGGACCAGGCGAGCTCGGGGGTGTGAAACGGGCAGACGAAGAAGCGAAGCGAAGCCAGCGCACAAACAGGACGGCACCCCGGGAGCAGCCTTGAGGAAATGAAGAGCGACCTCCAGGGCCCCGCCAGCTGCCGGCTGGTTCCCCTCCCAACACGGGCAGCTGTCCGCCCACAGAGGTGGGGCTCAAATTAAATCACTCACTAAAATGAGATGTCAGGTGTCTCACCACTTCATTACCTCCTCCCATCAGGAAGCAAGAGGAAAAAGAGAAGGAAACAATCATCTACATAGTGATAACCTGCTTTTCTTGATTTAAAAAAAATCAAGATCTACTTAAAGTTCAGATGAATACCCTGCCTGGTGTGAAGTCTTCATTAATGAGCTCACAGTAGTATCTAAGGAACTGTACCAGGCACAGTGGATAATGAAAACATTGTTCCTTTGAAAGTTACACTAATGAATGAAAGGCTGAAAAAGAGAAAAAAACAATACAGCTTACCTAATCTCATTGACATGAATGTGTTCTATGTATTGCAGATTCTCTCATTACTCAAGTCAAATAATAAGGACTCAGTAAAATATATATATATATATATTTTACTTTAAAAATGACACAGAAAATTTCCAAGCCTGACATTGTAGAGGCAATAAATTGAGGTTTTAACAGGTCATTACCATAATGAAAGTATCAAAAGTGATATTAAAAAAATCATGTGTTTTGCCGGAAAGAACAATACAGTAGAGTTTTAGGCAGTTGCAAAAATGTAATCGATGTAATGAACTGCAGTTTCCAGAGAGTATTTTCTTTAATGAGAGCTGGGAGGTCATTCAACTCTATTGGTTTCTCTGAATTCCACCATCAGGTCCTCCTACACTGTATTTGCTAGTTTCATCTCCCTGAACAAAAACCAAGTAACTTAAATGTTTATGGATAACTCAGCTACGAAAGGAGTTAAAAAGTCTCCTATTCAGGTCTCTCTCACATCTTTTAAAATACCAGTTCTGTATCATAATCAGGCTTTCAGGACAGGGCAGTGATTCTCACATAAACTTTCACGTGCAGCGATTCTATCACTGCAAACCACATTTGGGAAGACAATACATTGCAAGACTTCATTTCACCTCCTCCAACAGTTGTACTTCTGAAGTAACTCTTTCCTGAAATTTCCTTAAGCTGCTGTTTTTCATGATAACCTTTTTCAAAATTCATGTTCTCATCAAAATTATTCGCATGAAATATGTACACATAACTACTGGAGAAGCAAAACATAAACAACTAATAAAAGAAGATATGGAATATTCCAGACATAATTGGAAGTTTGATCTTCAATTTTCCCATTCATATCCCTGTATCTTATCTAATCCATAACCTGTAAACAGACACCGAGAAATATACAGCAGATGAAAACTCCAGCAGAGAGACCACGCTGCTGGTTCAGTCCTGCTGGAATGATGTCCACCAGGGTCCTTTAGAGCAGAGGTCAGCCGCAGTGTCCGCCCGTCACTGAGTGACAGGAGGCGAGCCACTGAACTGTTCAAAACATGCTTTCTCACCTGGGAAAGTACAGTAACATCCAGGGTTGCTTGCAATTGAAATTAAATAGTAAATGTAAAAAGGATGGAAGAAAAGAAACATCAAATATATAATGGCTGAATGTAAACAAATGAATAAATCAAAATCGTCACTTTTGATGGAGAATAAATAGCAATCGTATAGCCAGCCAAAACAGTTCTTAACACCTTAAACATTCCTGTAAAAAATCAATGGAAACACTGAATTGTACTATACACTTAACACAATTTTTAAAACGCAAAATTATAAAATTTAAATAATGATTTTAAAAGAATCAAAGAAATTTTCTAAAAGAATAGTCCAAAGAAAATGGAGATAGAAGAAAACAGAAAGAGAAAAAATTAAATACATCCTTGTGCTAGTTATTTTGGAGGAAACAGGCAATATACAAACAAAATTCTAAAAAAGTTTGGAACTTCTGTCTGTCTATTCAGGCCAAAATAGGATTCTTTAGTACAATATTTTTAATTAATAAATCTGTCAATGGAATTCGTCACATGAATTCTTACCAGAGGAGCAGAAAAACAAATATGACATCTGAATCGAGGGCCAAATTTTTTCTGTTACATTCAATGCTTATTTATATTAGTGAAACAGAAATCCTGAAAAAATTAGTAAAAACATATAAATATAAAAATACAAGAGCATTTTACTTTTATAGAATGCATATCCACAGTAAATTACAGTAGTCATCTTTCTTACATATGACATATTTAAAGTGTTTCTCACAAACTTCAGAAACAAAGCAGAAATAACACAAAATTGATTTCTGGCACAAGCATCTGCTTGGCAAGCACGAGGTCGTGAGTTCGATCCCCAGTACCAAATAAAAGAGTGATTTCTTTTATACCTTCCACTGTACTCATCACCAATAATGCAACCAGATAGGATTATATTAGGTAAGATGTAAATTAAATTTTGCAATTTTAAAAACTATTAAACAACAAATGTAGAATATAAAACACAAAATTATAATATTAGAAAATGTTAAATCTGACTTCCTAGTAAACTCAAGGGAACTCACAAGAAAGACTATAAACATAAAAAGAAGTGTAGACTGCCTGGCAAGCACAAGGTCCTGAGTTCAATTCCCAGAATCAAAACAAAAACAGTGCAGCAGCTTGGTGGTATACAACATCATTAAGATATCAACAGCATCAATTAAAAACAATTAACATTGTAATAAGAAAAATAAAATCATTTCCTGCAGTAACACATAAAGTACCTAGTAATCAAGCTAAAAAGACTTGCAAAATCTTCCTAGAGAAAATCTTATTTAAGACCCTAAGAGAAGACCTGTCCTGGTTTATTTAGGCTGCTGTAACGAAAGAGCCGGGACTGGTGCTACAGTTTAAATGGTTATTATGTCCCTCCGAGATCCACATGGGAATTTAACTCCCACTACTACGGGCCTTTCAGAGGTTATGGAGCAAAGAGGGCCCCAGCCTCAAGCAGAAAACCAGAGCCTTTATGCCAGGGCTTGGACAAGCGAGTTCAGCCCTCCTCCTCACCACTTCCGGCCCTGTGTAGCCCACAACTACCAGACACCAAGGCAGCAGGGAGCAGGCCCTCAGCAGACCTCAGCTCTGCCAGGGCCTCTGCCTCCGCCTCCCGCCTCCAGGACAGGGAGAAACAGTTTTAACTTTGTGAATCACTCCAAGTGTCGTATCTGGGTATAGCAATGTGAGTGGACTAAAACAACGAAGTAGTTTATAAACACTGGAAATGTATTGCTTAAAATTCTAGAGGCTGGGAAACCCATCATTAGGACAATAGCAGACTCAAGTTCTGGTAAAGATCTGCAGTCCGCCTGGGAGATGGTGCTTCGTCGCGGGGCCCTCGCACGGAGGAAGAGGCGAAGCACCTTCCTTCAGCCTCAGTCAAAAGGCACTGACACTGCTCCCTCTGCCGCATGACTTAGTCCCCCCCTCACCGCTACAACCTCGCCTCTAGTACCTCCGGACACGGTCACAGAGGGTCCACCAGGGAGCTTAGGACACCAATATTCAGACCGTCGCCACTTCTGAACAGTGAGGGCCCAGCCATCCACGGACTGAATCCTCTGAAACGTGACCTAAACTAAACCTGTGCTCCTTTAAATTGTGTGTAGAGGGCGTCACACTCAGCAAGGGGAAGCCGACTAATACACCAGCTTTAAAAAGGCAGGGTAGGCAATGGGTCTGTTTAACATACGAATCATAGTTTGATGACTCTGCCTTAACTGAACAAAATTTTAAAATCTAAAATATTGTGTTGATAAAATAGAAGGAAGGTTTTAATTGGCACAACCAATATGGAAAACATGGCATTATTTATCAAAAATCAAAATGTTTATACTTTATAACCCAGTAATTTAATCACTTACATTTTCCATTAGAGAAATACTTGCACAAAAAAGAAGATTCAATGCATTCACAAAATAATGCTATGCATTTTCTATAGGCTACATATAGACAATTTCCATATAAGGATTATGTTTGAAATGGCAGGTTAAATTCATCAGTCATTACTTTCAAATAAAAGGAAGACATTAAGACTTTAAAATGTCACCAGAAGAACTGAAATTGTATGTTTATTTCTAGAAATTTTAATATCCTACACAGAAAAAAATATCTTTATGAACTTAGGTTTAGTTTAAAAACTCAAAGGCACATACAAAAATCTTGAGAAGTAACTCAAAAGGATTAAAAAGCAAGACTGATGTATTTATATATAAAATGCTTAAACATCATGACTAAAGAATTTATCCTAAAATTAAGTTCATATAGATCTCAGGTAAGTTTTTAGGGGTAAAATTTGCCTAACATGAAAGTTTAAGACCTCCAAGAGCTGAGCATACTCATTAGGGCTTTTTAACAGTGTCTATTTAAATTGCACTGAAGATAACATTAAAAAATAGTCAGACACTACCCTGGCCTGGTTTTAATATTCTACCTTTAAAACTTTTTTCCTCGAAAACTTTCAAATTAAAAATAAAAATGAGTGCAACACACACAGAGACACAGGCACATTCACACATCTCTAACATAGGTAAAATGTAACAAAGAACGTCTTTATAAAGGAGCTCTAAAGCACGGCCTTTACCATTTGAATTGACTTACGTCCGTTTTTCAAACACAAGTTTGAAAAAATTTGAAATTAACTCAATGTTAGCTCAGGGGTATTTCTATCAATGAGACATAACAGAAGATAAAGATATGCTCCCCCCCAAAACAAGAGGAAGATTCAAATTTTCTTATGATACAGCACTGAATAAGGCACTATTTTCAAATTATTGGGACTTAGAATTCTTGACAACAGAGCCCAACGAGTTCATACCCTGATGCATGCTTGTCTCTGTACACACCTTCACCAGATACAAATTCTGGATTTACAGTTTTTAAGATTTTGGTCTTCCCTTTGGCACTTTAAATTTTCTTTCACTGTCTTTTGACCTTCATAGTTTTCTATAAGAAGTCAGAAGCATCTCAAAGCAGTGTTTCACTATATGAAATGTGTTTCTTTTTTCTTGGTTCTTTCAAGACTTCTTTACTATCTTTGAGTTTTCTGCATTTTGACTACAATTACTGAGACATTATCATGTGTGTTTATCCTCCTTTTGCGTTTCTCTGAAATGCCTGAATTTGTAAAGATTATTCCTTTCACCAACTGGATAAATTGTTAGTCAATGTTTCATCAAATATTTTCTCTTTTCTCTGTGTCCTACCTTTTTGACAATGTTTCGTGGGTCACAAGGTCCTGTTTATTACTTTTGCACCTCTGTTCTTCAAATCGAGTAGTTTTATTAAACTGTGATACAGTCCCATCTCTTTTCTTCCGCCATCTCCAATTTAGCTAAGTGAAATTCCTCTATCTTTAAGTCTAGAAATTATAGCCAGGGATTTATCTCAGCGGGCATAAGAGCCTGCCTGGCAAGTGCAAGGTCATGAGTTTGATCCCTAGTACCAAAAAAAAAAAAAAAAAAAAAAAAAAAAAAAAAAAAAAAAAAAAAAAAAAAAAAAAAAAAAAAAAAAAAAAAAAAAAAAAAACTCTAAAAATTAGACTTTGTTCCTCATATTTGATGAGCTATTTCATCTTTTATCCACCCTGAGAACATTTTGCCTAACCTCATGAAACGCAATTATAATAGGTACTTAAAAATTCTTGCCGTAGTAACTTCTGAGTCATCCTGGAGTTGTTATTCTTTGATTGTTTTTTTCTCTCAATTCTGAGTCACATTTTTATTATCCTTCATATTTCAAGTAATTTTATATTGTATCCTGAACATTGTGAATGTTATACGTAGTCCGCTTTGTACTTCAAAAGAGTGATAATTGTTTTAAGCAGTTAGCATGGTGGAACCCAAACTGCCAATTCCGTCTCTCGTTTAGCAGCTGCAATGTCAGCTCAGTCATCTCTTTCTGTGTGCAGCCCATCCCGCAAAGTGGCGGCTCTGGAACAATCCCATGCTGTGCACATTTGCACACAGATTCAGAGGCAGGCATCACTTTTGCAAACTTTTCTTTTCCAGCATTCTTCCTTAATTTTCCAAAGTATGTAGTTAGCCTCAATCTCTATTTCCTGACCCCTCAATTCTGAAAACTGTGGTTTCCCATCAAAGTGTTAGCCACCGGATGTGGCTGTGAGCAGGACCCCACCCCACCCAATGAAAGCTCAAGTCATAAAAATGCAGTCTTGCTCCATGCTGCTTGTTCTATCCCCCAAATTTAAACTGCCCTCCAGTAACCTTCCATGGTAGAAGGAGAATCTTTGACAATGTTTTCTATTTTTGGTTTGGCTGAGTGGTACAAGAGACATGAAATTGATTATTGAAAGACTTGGAAAATTTAAATTCTGCAAAAGGTATTTCTCTCATGCTTTTAAATTTGAAATTTATACTGTTAGTAACGTAAGCATAGTTAAGAGAGGAACTGCGTCATGCAAGCATCCTGTCTCATATACGCCTATTTAGAAATACCTAAACCATTAGGAGAAGCATGTTGAATAACATAGGAGCAGACATTATAAGAAAATTATTTAAAAGTGGCATTGTTGTAACAGTACAGGTATCTTCCTTATGTGAGGGGGATACATAGTACCTCTCCAGTACAGAAGCAAGAAAAATGTAGCAATGATGAAGACTTTATTTGTCCAGGAAAGGGTATCCAACATCATTCACTAAAAGCAACGCTTCTGAAAAGTTCTTGACAGCCTCTCTCATATTTTCAGTTCCCCAATGGCAGAAGAAATCACTTTAAGGACAAATATTTTAGAACTTATTTGGCGATTGGGAAATGATTAAAATCTTAACAGAAGGCAACCTCAGACCATAATACACACAGAGCAAGGGCTGAGCAAAGCCTGCTGAGAAATACCCTGGTGAGACATTTGGAAGGCTATGTAACATATTGTAGCCCTGCGGATCCATCCCACTGGCCACGTTCTTCCACTTACAGCTCTTCAATAGCTGGACCCAGCTAGTTGGGAAACTCTTATTAATGCAATTGCAATTATGAAATGGAAAATCAACTTAGAGAAAATAAGGAGGAAATAAATGGAGAAATTACATACCCCAAGAATAGAAAGAAGAATAAATAATCAAGGATGTGTATGCAACCATGATGTCAGAGAGTCTATATCCCAAATTGAGAGATACATCAAAAACATCTAGTAAAATGCTATTTTATAAAGAAGATGTGTTAGCCAGGAGGCAGGATTACTGTGTGGAACACAGCCTGTTTCTCTGAAGTTTCACAGGAGAAGAACAGAGGGTCTAAATTTCTGATTTTGCTTCTAATTCTCAATCAAGTATAGATGAAGCATTCATAAAGGAATACAAAGTCCAAAGGGAGTGCATTATTTTATGTGAATTAAGGTCATTTGGCTTAACTGAATTGCATCCCAAGGCTCTAAAAGAACATACTTCTAGGTGAAATTACTGAACAATCATCCTTCTTTTATGAGAAATCTTTTAAAAAGGGCAAAGGAGCCAGAAAACTGGACAAAAGCCAGTGTCAGTCCCACTGTCAAGTGGAAAATTACAGGTCTGGCAAAGAAACCTCTGGATGCAAGGATGGGTTACTAAATGAATGGGCTGTGAGCGCCTGGAAAAGCAACATCACGGAATGTCTAAGAAAGACCGCCGCGCTCCACTCCTGCTTTGCTCTGAGAGAACAGCAGGATTTGTCTAATATGAAAACCTAGGACACAAAGTTTATGGTGGTTTCAATGAGTCAATGAATAATCAGACAATTCTATTTAAATCTTTTTGTACAGTATGGAGACATGCAAGTCAAATGCTAAGGAAGATTATCAGCTTAGTAGTCAGAAGAATTATTTTATAGAATGGTGAATAATAAATTGCTGCCCACTCACAAAGTAAGTTTGATAAATGTTATGAGTTGGGTTGTCTCTCTAGAAATGGTATGCTGAAGTCCTCTCTGCCTAGGAAGGTGACCATATTTTGTTTTGGTCTTTGTAAATGTTCTCAGGTAAACATGGGGTCATTCGTGTGGAATGTAATCCTCAGAAGGGAAAACCAACATGTGAAGACAGACACACGGGAAAGCCACGCGAGCCTGGAAGCAGAGACGGGTCTGTGACAGTGTGGGCCAACGGGTGCCACGGTTTGCTGCAAATCACCAGAAGCAGGAAGCAGCAGAGGCAGAATTTACATTTTCTGATTTCTGGTAACTCGGAAGATAATTGCTGGTGTACAGACAGCTCTATCATTTTAACAAGCCCCACTGAAGTAGGATGTTCATTTCCCAATATAATGCACTGAAGTGCTCTGAAGGGTGGGAGGCTGCGGCGCAGGCCCGAGAGTCCAGCTACTCAGGCGGCTGAGGCAGAAAGATCACAAGTTTGAGGCTAGCCTGGTTGACTTCATGAGACTCTGTCTCAAAATAAAAATAAAAATAAAAAGAGTTGAAAACATAGCTTGTCACTGCCTACGTTCAATTCTCCTAACTCACACACACCCACAGTGCTCTGAACAACGAGGTCTAATATAGAGGAAAGTGATCAAAAGGAAGCCTCTGAAAACTGAGCTATAATAAAAATCTGAAAAAAGAGAAAAAGTCAAATGACAGAGTTAGGGTGAAAAGAAATGACTCAAAGCCGACACTACACCGCGGAAACACTGACGAGGCGCCCGACTGTCTCCCAGGCCACATGCGTTTCAGCCTTAAGCTGTCGTCGCTAACAAAGGGCATTCAGTGTGGTGCGGTCTTCGGTTTGTGTCTAGGGTGAAGCCACAGGGTGACTAGTGACATAAATACAATACTGAGTCCACTCGGTGACAACTCTTCACAGTGCCAGCATCATGAGCAGTCTTATAACCTCAGATGGCCTGGTGGGGGTCATAGTGAGTTTCATTCATCGCACGTAGAAAAGTTCGGACATAGTTCCACATTTCTTCCCTCCATTTTAGTTATGTGCTTTACTAAGTCACAGAGTTAATTGCCACTAAAAATGTTTTGCATATGAAGAAAGGCATAGAAATAGCAAAAAATGCACTCTGTTTTTTGGTATTAAGGTCTTCTCACTGAGCTATATCCATAGAGTGATCCCTGGTTTTGTTTGTCTGTTTCAGTTTGTGGCGATCGCAGTTTCACAGTCCAAGGCTCCAAGTGAACGTGTGACTCACCCGAAGTCACTCTGCAGCAAGCGGCACACAGGAGAAGAATCTCTCTCCTCCTATCAACACCAGTCTGCAAGTTGTCGGGAGGTCATGTTTCTCCTCTCTTGGGTACATAGATAGAGGAAGAACTTCTGGGATGTGCAGTAGCTTTACATTCAGTACCTTGCAGAATTTCCAGGCTCTTTTCTGCAGCAGCTGCACCATCTTCCATTCCTAACCACAGTCCTGTGAGGATTCTTCTAAGAGGGCAGCAGTGCCGGCTCTGTCTTCTTGATTACAGCCATCCCAGGGGTGTAGAGCTGTGATCTCCTTATTTTTGATTTATATTGCCCCAGTGATTTATGGTAAGTACATTGCCATATACACACTGGCTACTCATACATCTTCTCTTAGAAATGTCTATTCAGATCCATTGCTGGATTTTTACTGCTGTGAAATATATGTAACAAACTTTCCCATTTTACCCATTCATAAGTGTAGAATTTAGTGGTATTATCTATAACTATCACTACTATAAGTTTCCAAAACTTTATTATGTTCTAAAGCAGGAACTACTAAGTAGTAGTTCCCATATCACCCTTCTTGAAACACTTTTTAGTCTGTTTTATTTTTTGTCCATAAATTTTCCCACACAGGTAATTTATTCACAAAAGCAAAATCAAATAATACTGTTCTTTTGTACATGGCTTATTTCACTTAGTGAAATGCTTTCAAGGTTTATTTTTGGAATAGAATTTTATTCCTTTGTATGACTGAATAATATTCCATTGTGGATGTATTTCACATTTTCTCTATTTCCTGCCTGTGGGCACACATGGGTGGTTTCCACCTTTTGGTTGTTATGAAAAATGTTGCTATGGAAATAAGAGCTCAAATATTTGCATCCTTGCTTTCAATTAGATATCTAGGACAGAAATTACTGGATTATATGATAATTCTATGTTTATACTCTTGAGTGACTCTCAAACTGCTTTACCCTGGATATACCATCTTTTATTTCCTCAGCTGCACACAATGATTCCAGTTTCCCCCTATCCTCTTCAACATAAATATAACGTAATGGCATATAAACCTGTATTCATATGTGTACACATAATGGCCACTGTAATGAGTGTGAAGTGATGTTTCACTATAGCTACTGTTCATTTTAAATTGTGCTATTTTTTAAAAACGAGTTGAAAGAGTTCTTCACATATTTTGAATATCTCTTTGGGACAATGTCTGTTACACATTACTAATGCCTGACATAAGATGAACAGAAGTTAGAATCTCCCATAATGGCTTCCATCTATTTATTGGTCAAAAATCACATGTGGAAAGAGGGCCTTGCAGTGGGCGAATAGCTTGTGCCCTGAATTCACTGAACAGGCGGGCAGTGCACCTGTGTAGTATTTAGAACAAATGCAGCTTCAGTTACCACCGCGTCCCTTTGTGCATATCTAGCTCCATGTGTGTACTTCACTTTTTAAAATTTGTTAATGAGCCTTTCTCCAACTCCAGAAATTGCTTGAAAATCCATAGTTACTTCCAGTGGGTGAAATTAGAAGCAGTCATTTGGTTATTAATAAAGAGTAATTTTAGAAAATCACAGGGTGGTGGGAAACGGCATCTTGTGAACACTGCAAGATCTCTGAGTAAAGAATGAACAGAGACAGGGTAGGGGAGAGGGGCCGTTTCTGTGTGTGGCTAAATGGTGCCTTCCATTTCCTTAGCACAGAACGTGTCAGGCCAGCCCGAGGGCTCCCATTCAAATCGAGCGGCCGACAGCCCAGACAGAATACAAATAGATGCGGGAGGGAGGCGTGGGCAGGGTTAGCCAAGTGTGCAGTGGGCGAGATTGATGTTGATACCCTTCACTGCCAAGTGAAATGCCAATAATGCTTGTATAGCATTTTGTGAGGGCAATGGGAGTATTGATTCCTGAGCAATAATAAAGAATGAAGCCGCTCTCTCAGGTATAAAAATATTGGCAACTGTTACAAAGAATTGACTCATAGGGGCCTGAGTGCTGGCCTATCTTAACACAAATAATTCAGGCTTCAGAAGGATTTCAAGAGCAGCCAGGAATGCTTCGCAGGCACTGACTGCTATTAATTCCCCTGCAGCAACTTCAGGTCTCCCAGTCCATCAGCCAATCGGTCTTAGTAGGGAGGAAGCTAAATGGATTCCTGAGGTCTCACCGAGAATGAGACAAGAGTACAAATGGGAGACGGAAAGGAAAGGAAGAAGTATGGAAAGACTATAAAATTTCTACAAATACACTTTCCAAGTTATAGATTCTGTTTGCATTTTTCCTAAAGATGAAGTAATACATACGGCAGCTGCTTAAGCTAAAGAACACTGTGCTCTTACACACATTTCCACTAGATGTGAGTTCCGAGAATAGTGTTTTACCCCACAGATTATAGTAAGTTTTACACACAGAAACCAAAATGGAATGCTTGCAAGTGTATGGGGCTCTTATATCTAATGAAACCATGTTCTTGGCAGGAAACCTGACACTCTTAAATTTACATGAAGCTGGAAAATTGGCCAGAGAAGGAATACAGCACTCACTACAACAGTCACCCATTCCTAAAATAGGATAAGTTCAGAGAGGAATTAAAATCAGCTATGAACACCAGGGCACTTAATGTCTTAACGTTTGAAAAGAGTAAACAGTATTTGGTTTGCTGTGAATTTTACTTGGTCTAGGAATTACAACCTATTTGCAATAATAAAATATTTTAAAATCTAGACCCATAGGGATGGGGATGTAGCTCAGTGGTCGAGCACTTGCCTAGATTGTGTGAGGCCATGGGTTCAATTCCTGGCATGGAAGATAAATAAATAATTAAAATACAGAATCACATCCAGAAGAAAAAGTTTTGTTCATTGTCCATGTATATAATTATTATATATATATGCAAACATACATATGTTTGCAAGTGATAAGATAACTAATAACAAAGAAAACGTGCACTGAGTTAGGCTCAACTATCACTTAAGGGGAGATGTGCTTTAAAGGTTAGAAAAAGCAGGAGGGGTAAAGCTCAGTGGCAGAGTGCTTGCTTAGCATGTGTGAAGCCCTGGGTTAAATTACCATCACCAAATACATAAAATAAAAATAGGTGTCGGCATGATGTATAATAAAATCCATTATAAGATGTGCATTGGTTTTCCAAGATGTTCACGCATGAGTAATTTGGGAGTTTTGTTGATTTGCTTGTTTTTGCTTTGTTTTGTTTGCCATTTTAACTTTAATCACTCCTAAAGACACTTGGGCTAGTCTAACTAAAATAAGACACTGGGTAGAGGAAACAATAGCCTGATAAAAAGTCAACATCAGTCATATCAAAGAGGCACTAGGAGTCTAAGTCAGCAGGTGCAGCTATCCAGACTAGCCTAAGTTGAGGTCTTTAGAAGCGTAAATTTCTCTAATGCAGTTTTAAAATGCTGACCAAAATAGTTTTTGTGTGCCTAATGTTGTCAAAGGAATAGTTCTCTTCATATGCCTCTGGTAGGAATGGGCTGCCACCAGCAACACATCAGAATGTAACAAAATTTTACTACATTGCTTAATTTAACCTAGAAATGATAGATAGATAGATAGATGAGTATTCACAGAAATTAGCCATAAGATATTTCATAGCTGTATTGGTCATGACAATAAAATGACAGAGGAAAACAACTAAGTGTCCACCATCAAACAACTAAGTGATTTTGAGTGAAATAAGCTCTTGTCAAAAATGAAGGAACTCTAGGGACTGACACTGCAGGTTGTCCAATGTCAGGGTCTTCCAATCCCCTTCTGACTTGGGAGGGGGACCTTGGTTTCCTTCTCTGACCACCCTTGTCCCTTTGCACATGACACACATTGTGACTGTCTAGTGCCAAGGACGAAAAGCTCAACAACAACCACACAAAGCCATTTCTTGACCTTTTACAGTGATGAGAAAAAGGGAGTCTTTGCTGCTTAGGACTGTTGGACTTGAAATTTTCTAAATTACAGCTGAATGCAACCAAAATAACAGATTATTTTAATTGGTTAGTTTAAAAAGCAAGTGTATAAAGTAGAGCACTCCATCTGGTTTCATTTTTGTCAATAGATATTGTATACATTACAAAATACTGATTATTTTGATGTCTCATAGGAATGTTAGCCCTTATCTCTAATTTATGTTTCTGTTCTCTAAATTGCTATTATGAATGGGTATTATGATCGAGGTAAGAATAAAAGCATCTTTTCTCCTATGCAATGTATTTAGATACCCATCATCCAACAATCTTTCTACTTCCATCTGTCTTCCCCCACTTCCCTGACTTCTAGTGACCACGATTCTATTCTACTTCTATGAATCAACTTTTTAACTTCCACACATGAGTTAAAACATGTGGTATTTGTCTTTCTCTACCTGGCTTGTTTTGATTACCATAATGTCCTCGAGTTTCCTTCGTGTTTCCACAAATAGTATTTCAACAACAGAGAAAAGTAACTAAAGTTCACATTTTGTTATATATTTTATAAACATCTAGAAGAGAGGCATTCAAAGCTCCTAATAAAAAGAAATGATAAATGCTTAAGGGACTAGAAATGCTAGTAATGTGTAATATATTTGAACATTACACATAATATATATTAAATGAATTATGTATAATTACTGTCACTTAAGTTTTTAAAAACATTTGTACATTACTGAGCACTTTATACGTGTCAATAAATCTCACAGAACTTGAAAAAACAGAAAAACTTTTTTCAATCCCTATAAATGTACTTAACATAAATAACTTGCTGGTAATATGTGCTTATCTGGTAACATGTGCTTATCTACAGCAACTGAGAGCCAGGAATGCCGAGTTATGGTTTAAGTATAGCAGGTTACAAGAATGGAATTTTTCTTCCATATCAGCAAGTATGATTCAAGGTTTAACGTCTCCCTGAATCCATGATCAATGTAGCAGGTATTAAATATGAAGATTGTCTAAAATTAAAATCATTTTCCTGTTATTTTGATATAGTAATGTTATCATTTTATTAATTTGTTAAAAACATTTTTGAGTATCTGTTGTGTTACAGGCAACGTGCTAGTCAGGCAGAATGAGATGATAAAGATAAATAAAAAATGGTGCCTATCCTGCAGGAACTCACAATCTAAAGAGAAAAGCAGACATTAAAAGTATGTATCATAAGATACTGCTAAAATGTAAGTAGGTAAAAAGTAAATTGTAATATAAAGAAGAAGGTGTTCAGTTCTAATACTGGAAAAGGAAGATATACAGACACTTGATTTGGGCCTCAGATAACGAGTAGGACCTACGCCCAGACTGGAGGGGATAATCCTGAGACGGGAAAGACAAAGGGCTATAACCACACATGGGGTGACCTGTGGGATTCAAACGAATTAGTTTCGCTGCAAGATAAAAAAATGTAATGAGCAAGGAGAAGGAAAAAGTTGGGTAAATTACATCCACTCGATCTTTAGATTAATGAGGCATTGTCTAAATTTTCTGAATCAAGTTGGTCACGTGACCAAATCTCTGTCTTAATTAATATTGGATAATACTCTTGGGGCGATGTGAATGCAGAGAAGCTACTTTAGAGGATACTGCAATAGTTCAGGAAAGCAGTAATGATGATGAAAACTACAGCAGTGCTAATGGGATTACATATTAGTGGAAGAGTAAGAGCTATTTAAAGGTAGGATTGAGAGTGTAGCATGGTAGTTTTGGTATAGGAGGACAAAAAGAAAGACCTGATTCCAAGCAGCTAATACAAGACTGTCAATATCTTACGTGGTATAGCAAATATGGGAAGAAGAATTGATGGGAAGGGGGTAATGTAACAAGCTGGATTTCAGAAGCATAACTTTGAAATTCCAAAGGAAGACATGCATGAAGATGGTCACCAAGGATTTATAAATACCTTGGTTGCTGAGAAAAAATACCTGATGCCCAAGATTAGGGAAGGAAAGGTTTATTTAGCTTACAAGTTTTGGAAGTTTCAGTCCATACTCAGCTGACTTCAAAACAGAGTGGCATGGCTGAGGGGCAATAGTTCATGGCTGCTGCAAGCAACAAGAGAAAACAGAGGGTAAAAAGTGACAAAAGTGTAAAAAGCAGAAAAGCACATCTCCTTTATATTTCATGCTGGCTACCTGCCCCTGGGTGGGGGTGGCACTCACACTGCCAGTCCCAGTGCTAGGCAACAGACCAACGACAAATGCTAGACTCAGCCACTTCCATGATTGCATGAGGCTTTGGGGGGACATTTAAACAAACCACAATTGGTTTTGTTACTCTCTATCTTTAATTTTAAAAAGTTACATCTTCAAATTATATCCAATCTTTATCATTAAGGGAAGAGCTGCAAAGTTTCTCATTGCTCACTGACTTAAAGGAGAAACAAGAAGTTTATGTTGTATTTTAGAAATGAAATGAGAAAAAAATATCTTCAGGGATTAATTAGAACCTAGAGCCTATTGCCAGTTTGCATGGTGAACTGAAACTTACATTACTCTTTTGCTTCATAAAGTATGAGCTCTAATACTAAGACCACACTATCCAGAACCTTTGCAGTGCCTGTAGCTCCAACAAAAGCAAGACCTGGGGTGAGATAGTGCACTGGGCCCCAACAGCACTCACAGCCTCTCTGCCACCTCGAACTGAAATAGCTGACTAATGGCTGCTCTCTAAAGAGAAGGAGAAGAACTCCAAGAATCAAGAAAGAAGTGACAGGAAAGCTAAAAACCACAGGAAATAGAAAGGCAACGTAGAGAAAAGAATTGAGCAGCCCACACTTCTAACCCTGGCTCCAGGTTGGGTGTGGGGCCAACATCACAAGCACAAACAAGGTAAGCTTGGAGAGGGCTGGCAGCCCCAGTGGTAAACAATGGTTTCTTTTCTTTTTCTTGTTTGCTATTTTTTTGTATTACCTTTATCTAATTTTATTTACTTTTCTATCCTTTATTTCCATTTTTAGTTTTTCACTGTATTCTCTGCTTTCTCATTTTACCTTCCTTTGCTCTTTTTTAAATCTTGTTTCTTCTCCCATTTTTTCTTTGCCTGCTCCCCATTTTAATTCATTATATTTTTATTGTCACTTGTAACCTTTATAAAGTTTCAGCCTTTCAGTTTACTTGGTAGTATTATGGCTGCTCTCTTTTATATTTTAATGATGATGTGGTAGTTGTTTTCTTTGGTTTTTTACTGTATACCAACATCTGGTTTGTCTTCATGTTGCTATTGTTACTGCAATTTGTTGTCTTCTCTGGGAGCAGTACCAAACATCAAGTGTGCAAAAGAAAACATTTATATAAAAGTAAAAGAAATATTCAACCCAAGTGGCAAAACCACTTGAAAGAAACTAAAGACAAACTTTCAGACCTTAAAGACAGGTTTGCAGCTAGCAATCACAAAAGGAAAGATCTCTTAAAAATAACAAGGAACCAGGAAATAACAATTCAATGGCTGCAAGACGACACAAAGAAACATAATTTAAGAGTGATAGGTGTCAGCAAAAAAGCAGCGGTCAACACAAATGACAGAAAAAGTCTATTTACAGAAGTAATAGAAGAAAACTTCCCAAACATGGAAAAAGCATGTGACATACAGATAAGTGAAGCATATAGAACTGCAGCTAGCCATAACCAAAATAAATCTATACCTAGACATATAATAATCAAGATTACAGAAATTCAGCTCAAGAACAGAATATTAAAAGCTATTAGTGAAAAGAAACAGATCACCTATAAAGGAAAACCCAACAGAATCATGACAGACTTCTCAACAAAAACCAGGATGTCAAGAAGAGGTCGGAGTGAAGTATTTCAAGTCCCAAAAGAAAACAACTTCCAGCACAGATTGGCATACCCTGCAAAACTATCTTTCAAAATTAATGAAGAAACAAGATACTTCATGATAAAGAACAACTGAAGGAATTCATGACCACCCAACCAACCCTACAGAGAGTGCTGAAGGACTTTCTAGAGAGAGAGAAAGATGGTCATGGTTCCAGGAACAGCAGCAGAGGGGGATCACCAAGTGGGACAGATGATTGAACGGAGGGGAAAAGTGGGGGGGGGCAAAAGCAGGAGGATAGCATAGCAGAGAGGAGACAGTGCATGTCTGTCATAACAGTTCATGTAGACATACTTAATTCACCAATAAAAAGAAACGGGCAGAGTGGATCAGGACACAGGATTCATCAGTGTGCTGAATACAAGAAACACATTTGACTCAAAAGGAAATTCATGGACTGAACGTTGAAGGAGAGAAGACAATGTTTCTTGTGATGGGGATCCAGAAAAAAGCAGGGGTAACTTACCCATCAACTGCAGAATGGATAAGAAAGATATGGTATTTTTATGCAGTGGAAAGCTGCTCAACTATAAAGGCTCTTGGAGGTAAATGGATGCAATTTGAGATCATGCTCATGGGTGAAATGGTTCAGACTCACATGGATGAACATTGTGTTGTCTCCTTAGTATAAAAACTGAAAGATTTAGTGGGATCCAAAATGCACAATAGATATTGTGAAAGTGAAAGGGGAGGAAATATCTAAAAAGGGAAGGCAGCTGCCACTATTCATCTTTTATTTTGTTTTGAAGCCCTATATTGTTTTTATTATTCTGTTTGCTTGGTTTTATTCTGTTTTGTTTTATTTGATTGTATTATATTTGTTGGCATGGACAGCTATTTCAAAGATAACAAAGTATATTATGGTAGCCATTATTAATTTCCTATTATCTTGTTTCAAAGCCCTATCCCTATATTGCTTTCATTGTTTTGTTTTGATTGATTTTATTCTATTTTGCTTTCTTTGATTTCATTATGTCTGATGATATAGGCAGCTACTTTGAAGATAAAAAGAGGCATTATGGTAGCCATTGTTGATTTCCTATTATCTTCTTTTGAAGTCCTGTATTGCTTTCATTGTTTTGTTTTGATTGGTTTTATTCTGTTCTATGTTGTTTGATTTTCTTACATTTGATGGTATGAGCAACTATTTTGAAGATACCAAGAGGCATTATGGTAGTGATTGTTGATTTCCTTCTATCTTGTTTTGAAGTTCTGTATCATGTTCATTGTTTTGTTTTGATGGACTCTATTCTGTTTTATTTCATTTGGTTTTATTCTCTTTAAAATAAAAATTTAAAAATATTAAAAAAAACAGATGCAACTACAGTTCAAAGGATAATTAAGTACTATTTTGAAAAACTATATTCTAGTACATTGGAGAGTTCAGATATAAGAAATGGATAAAGTTCTATGACCTACAAACATTGAACCAGGAAGCTATAAATAAACCTAAACAGATTATAGCAAGCAGTGACATTGAAACAATAATAAAATATCTTCCCCAAAAAAGAAAAACCCAGAATCAGACAGATTCATTGCTGAATTTTATCATGGCTTTATGGAATTAACACCAATGTTCCTCAAAATAATTGACAAAACAGAAAATGAAGAAAAGCTTTCCAAGTCATGCCACACCTCTAATAAGATCTGGACAACAAAAGTAGACAGGGTACAACAAAAGAGAAAACTATAGACCAATATCAGTGATGAGCATAGATGTAAAAAATCTTCATAAGTATTTACAAAACAAATTCAACAGCACATTAAATATATCCTATGCCATGATTAAGTTGGTTTCCATCCAGAGATGCAAGAATGCTTCAACATACACAAACCAATAAATATATCATACCACATCAATATAATCAAAGATAATAATCACATAACGACCTCAACTGAAACAGAAACTCATGAATTTGACAAAATCCAACACTCCTTCAAGATAAAAAGCCTGAAGAGATTAACTATTAGAATATGACACCTCAATACAATATAATAAAATCTACAGACAAGAAACCAGCATCCATCATCATACTGAATGAGGAAAAACCAAATGAATTTTCTTGAAACTCAAGAGTGAGGCAAGAATGTCCTTTCAAAACTCCAGTTCCGTACATGAAAATTTAGCCAGAGTAATTATGCGTGAAAAAGAAAAAAAAAGCTGAATAGGAAGGGAAAAACTTGTATTATTCCTGTTTTCAGATGACATGATTATATGTGTAGAAGGCCCTAAATATTCTACCAAGACTCTTGGAACTGAAAAACAAATTTAGCAAACTAGGATACAAAATCAACATCAAAATTCAGTATCTTTTCTGTATGCTAACAATGAACTGGCTAAAAAGCAAATCAGAAGCACAATTCCCTTCTCAATAGCTTCAAAAAAAAAGATTAAAATACCTAGAAATCAACATAACAAAGGAGGTGAGAAATCTCTACAATGAAAATTATAGAAAACTGAAAAAGAAATTGAAGAAGATACTAGAAGACATAAAGACCTTATTATTTTTACTTTTAAATAAATTTTTGGGGAGTAGCTTGTGCGCACAGCATCATAGAGCTCGTGGGCTCCTGCCCAGCCAGGACCAAGGCCCCGGCACTGTAGGCCTGGGACTTGCCCAGGCTTGCTCTGGCACAGTTGTTGCTCTGAACTCCTTGCAGCTAGACTCAGGGTCGGGGTGGCATCATACTCCGGGGTACACTCTGCCTAGCTCCCTGGGACTGGAAGGCCTTGGCTCCCACCCAGTTAAGGCAGAGGCTCCACCCGCACACCCCAGGAGGCCACCCTCACTGGTTGCGCACAGGATCCGGCTCTACCGGGTCCCGCGACTCAGCGCAACCCAAGATTCAACACAACCCTCAGGGGAATGCCCGGCCAGCCTCACAGGACACAGAGGTACACATCCCAGCCCAGCTCAGTCCAGGACACCAGAGTTGCTCATCAGGGACTGACCGACATAGCTGCAGGGCCTTGGAGAGCTTGGGCTCCCCCACCAGAGTGCAGAGTGCGCCCAGCTCCATACTTCAGTGGAGTGGCTTGTGCAAAACGCATCATAGAGCTTGCGGGCCCCTGCCCAGCCAGGACCAAGGCCCCCGGCACTGTAGGCCTGGGACTTGCCCAGGCTTGCTCTGGCACAGTTGTTGCTCTGAACTCCTTGCAGCTAGACTCAGGGTCCGGGCGGCATCATACTCCGGGGTACACTCTGCCAAGCTCCCTGGGACCAGGAGGCCTTGGTCCCTACCCAGTTAAGCCGGAGGCTCCACCAGCAGACCCCAGGAAGCTGCCCTCACTGGTTGCGCACAGGATCTGGCTCTACTGGGTCCCGCAACTCAGTGCGACCCAACACTCAATGTGACCCTCAGGGGAATGCCCGGTCAGCCTTGCAGGACACAGAGCCACCTAGGTTCTAGAAGAAAATGACAAAACAAAAGACCAAGAGGCAGTCTCAGTCCCCCAGCCCACTAAGAACAAACCCAAGAGACACTGAAATGGAAGACAGTGGGAGTCACACAAATGGACCTTCTGAAATGATAGCAAATGCAGTAAAGAAACAGCTTGATGAAGTTATAGAGAAATTCAAATCAGAAATTTTCTCAGCTAAAAAATGAAATGAGAATCATTATTAAAGAAATGTTGTGTGTATCTAAAGAAGAGCAAGATAAAAAAAAAGAAGAACTCAAGAAAATGATCGAAACTTTGAATGAACAATATAAGACACAAACAGAATGCATGAAACAGATGCAAAGGGAAATGCAGGAAATGAAAAACTCCATGGAAAGTTTGAAAAACTGCTTAAATGAAGCTGAAGATAGAAACTCAGATCTTGAAGACAGCATGGGAGACCATGGCCATGAAAGAAAAGACCTCTGAAAAATAGTAAGGAACCAAGAAAAAACAACTCAACAGCTGCAAGACAATGCCAAGAGAAATAACATAAGTTAAGAGGCATAAATGAAAAAGCAGGGGTTAATACTAATGACCTGCAAAGACTATTTGCAGAAATAATAGCAGAAAACTTTCCAAACATGGGAAGAGAATCTGAAATACAGGTAACTGAGGCATACAGAACCCCAATTAACCACAACCAAAATAAATCCTCACCTAGACATATAATAATAAGAGTATCAGAAATACAGCACAAGAACAAAATAGTAAAAGCTGTCGGAGAAAAGAAACAGATCACCTATGAAGGAAAGCCTATCAAAATCATGGCAGACTTCTCAACACAAACCTTTAAGTTAAGAAGAGCTTGGAGTGAAGTATTTCAAATCCTGAAAGAAAATAACTTTGAACCCAGATTGATGTACCCTGCAACACTATCCTTAAAAATTGATGGAGAAATAAGATACTTTCATGACAAAGAAGAACTGAAGAAATTTATGGCCACCAAACCAACACTACAAAGAGTACTGAAAGACACTCTAGAAAGAGACAAAGATAGCCACAATCTTAAGAACAACAACAAAAGGAAATCACTAAGCAGGGCAAGTAATTAAACAGAAAATGTAGAAAACCAACAACAGAAAGATATGATGACAGGGATGAGTCAGTACATATCAGTTATATCAATCAATGTAAATGGTCTCAATTCACCAATAAAAAGAAACAGACTAGCAGACTAGCAGAAATATGCTGTGTACAAGAAACACATTTCACTCAAAAGGAAATTCACAGACTAAAAATCAAAGGCTGGAAAACAATACTCCATGCAACAGGAATCCAGAAAAAAGCAGGGGTAGCTATTAAGTTTGCAGACAATGCAAACTTCAAACCGAGAATGATCAAAAGAGATAAAGAAGGTCACTACATACTTGTGAGGGGAAAACTTCAAGAGGAAGAGATTACAATTATAAATATATATGCACCGAATATGGGAGCACCCAACTATGTAAGACAATTCCTAATAGACATGAAAAACCAAATAAACAATAACACAGTTATAACAGGGGACATTAACACCCCATTGTCACAGAGAGACAGATCAACCAAACAAAAAATCAGCAAAGAAATAGCAGAACTGAATCAAACTTGTCAACAAATGGACGTAGTAGATGTATACCGAGTATTCCACCCATCAACATCAGAATACACATTCTTCTCAGTTGCACATGGGTCACTCTCTAAAATAGATCACATACTGGTCCACAAAACATGCTTAAGTTAATGCAAAGGAACTGAAATAATTCCATGCTTATTATCTGACCACAGCACAGTAAAATTGGAAATGAATGACAAAAAAACCTACAATAACCACATAAACACATGGAAATTAAATAATACTCTCCTAAATTACCAATGGGTCACAGAAGAAGTTAAAGAAGAAATTTAAAAAATCTACAATTGAATGAAAATGCAAATATAAATTACCGGAACCTGTGGGATACAATGAAACTAGTCCTCAGAGGGAAATTTATAGCACTAAACTCTTATATCAGAAAAACAGAAAGAATACACATAACCTAATGCTGCACCTCAAACTTCTAGAAAAAGAAGAGCAAGTCAAGTCCAAAGCCCAAAGAAGGAAGGAAATTATCAAGATTAGAGCATAAATTAATGCAATTGAAAGTAAGAAAACAATACAAAGAATTAATGAATCGAAGAGTTGGTTCTTTGAAAGAGTAAATAACATTGATAAACCCCTAGCCAACCTTATCAAGAAGAGGAAAGAAAAAACTCAGATTCATGCAATAAGAAATGAAAAGGGTGAAATCACTACAGACCCAGTGGAAATATAGAAGATCATCAACACCTACTTCAGAAACCTTTACTCACATAGATTTGATAACACAGAAGAAATGGACAGATTCCTAGAAACCTATGAATTACCAAAGCTGAATCAAGAAGACGTAAAGCTGCTGAATAACCCAATATCAGCTTATGAAATTGAAAATGTAATTAACACCCTACCAACAAAGAAAAGCCCGGGCCCTGATGGATTCACTGCTGAATTCTACAAGAAATTTAGGGAAGACTTAATGCCAACACTCCTCAAACTCTTCAATGAAATCAAAAGGGAAACAAGTCTCCCTAACTCATTCCTGGAAACAAGTATTACCCTAATACCAAAACCAGAGAAAGACCCAACCAAAAAAGAAAATTACAGGCCAATCTCCCTAATGAACATAGACGCAAAAATCCTCAATAACATACTGGCAAATAGAATACAGCAAGTTATCAGAAAGATTATACACCATGATCAAGTGTGATTCATTCCAGGAATGCAGGGATGGTTCAATATATGGAAATCAGTACATGTAATACACCATATCAACAGGGCCAAGGACAAGAACCACATGATCATCTCAATAGATGCAGACAAAATCGAACACCCATTCATGATAAAAGCTCTACAGAAAACCGGAATAGATGGTTTCTACCTCAACCTGATAAATGCTATATATCATAAACCAACAGCCAACATCTTACTGAATGGAGAAAAACTGAAAACTTTCGACCTAAAATCAGGAACAAGACAAGGATGCCCATTATCACCACTCCTATTCAATATAGTCCTGGAAATATTAGCCAGAGCAATTAGACAAGAGAAAGAAATAAAGGGAATAAGGATAGGAAAGGAAGAAGTGAAATTATCATTATTTGCAGATGATATGATACTCTACATAGAAGACCCCCAAAAATCCATTAGAAAACTTCTAGAAGTAATAACCAAATTCAGTAATG
>RJWM01012943.1:0-54933 GCA_004363535.1 Dasyprocta punctata | reverse complement strand
AGGTGCAGTTCCAGTCTCAAGATGGAAGCCTGTTCCTCGCTCTCCCTGGGGAGTGAGGGGTGGGGGGCTGGGGCCCGCCGAATTTACTCACCAGCTCGCAACCACCTCTTTCCATGATTGATAGCCGTCTCCACCTTAGCCACAGAAGTTCAATCACGCGTCTCAAGCACTTTAATCGCACCTTCCCAGTTTGGGTCCGCGTTGATTGGATTGAGCTCTGGTCTTGTTTGTTTACTTCTTCTTTTTTTTTTTTACTCTTTCCGTGGGCTACAGTTCTCATCCTAGACTCCTCTTGGGTCCTGAGGATCCATCTCCCTCCCCTTTCTTTCTTTCTGTTATTGTATTATTTTGTATTCCAGCATTTGGGAGGTATATTCCAGGGAGCCTCCCTATGGCGGAGTCATCAGGTCAGCCATTTTGCAGGAAGTCCTATTCTTTTCTTTCAGAAAGCACTTCTTGATCTTGTTAATCCCATCACAGAGTATCAGTATAGCTCCCACTGTTCTGTTGTTATTTCTTTCCT
The DNA here is from genome assembly GCA_004363535.1 of Dasyprocta punctata. NCBI lineage: Eukaryota > Metazoa > Chordata > Mammalia > Rodentia > Dasyproctidae > Dasyprocta > Dasyprocta punctata. The sequence goes on along the minus strand of RJWM01012943.1, from coordinate 54,410 downwards.
GCAAATTTTAACAGATGTTGACTTCTGTTGTTCTGCTGTGCCTTTTCCTCTTCTAGGAACAAATCTTTTACAGTAGTCCTACAGTTTACAATGGGTGCTGGTTTAATTCTTCACTGTGCTTATTTACCCTTTGGAAATTATGCCACCAGAAGACCTTGACTAAAAGCCTCTGCTCTTCAAATGTCCCTTCTTTACAGCCTGTGATACAGTCAAAAGCAGAATTTTGTAATACTTGGTTTTCTAGGTTAAGAGAAAACTCCTTTCTCTTTGAGTATACCTTCCTATCCCCAAGTAGAACACCTACCCTACTCCTTATGCAACAAGAATAATCATGCCAATGCCTAATTACCAACCTATTTCCCTTTCAATGATTGGCACAAGTTTGTTTGTGAGATGTTTTGATGAGATGAACTTGGCTCGAGAAAGATAGAAAAAAAGCAAAATGATAGGCTAATTCAGTTACAGCCACTAAAACCATTGCCCAAACTCTATATTCTTTATTACTCATCAAAATAACTTGTTTTAAGTCTCCCTCCATAAGGATCCTGCGGTTAATGCTACTGTCATAAAAACTAACCTGAGAAAATGCACTGATGACTAATATTGTCCTAAAGTACACTCCTCCTCATTATGCTAATCAAATGGTCATTTGTATCCATGAAAGTGAAAAACAGAAATGTAGATATATGACATTTTTTAGCTAGTAGATGCTTTGTGGTTTTGTAGCATGGTAGAAAAAAGCTTTAATAAATCCATTGGCAATGCAAAAATTATTCTAACTAGTCATGGCACTTAAGAAGATTACAGAGTACCTGGCCAACAAGTTGCTATTTTTTACCACCCAGCTGATAAATGTGATCCCAAGGACTGTTACTAAACTTTCTCTCCTAAAGGTGGATTCTTCCAACAGTTCTTTCCAAAGTCAGAAAAACAGGACTTGATTAGGTCAGAGTGGAAGGATGAGTCCGCTGGTATGATGCTGCCAATGACTGCTCTTGAACAACATTGTAATTGACACTACCCAGTATGCTAATTATCATTCTATGCAATTAGTCCTACTTATATCATGAAGCTATGAATAATTCTTTTTTCCCTGGAGGGAACACTGTGCTTCAAGACTACTAATGTGAACCTAGAAGGAAAATGGACAATAAGAGGAAGACAAAAGTGAGATCCAGAGTTGAAATGATTATATATGATGCTTAGAAGACTGGTTCAGTGTACTTCACTTGAAAATAAATTACCTTGTTGCATGAAATAAGAGAAAGGCATCCTGTGGAAAAAAAATCACAAGAGGAAGTTCTATATCTCTGTCTGGGTCACAGGCTTTCAAGCAAGGAAGTTTTAGGGGATACTCTAAGACATAATCAAGTGTAAGACTCTAAAAACGCAACTATTTAACTGTTGAATCTCAGTTTCCTCAATTAAAAACAGACATACATAAAAGTACCTAGCTCACAGAGCTGCCACAAGTAGTATAATACATAATAGATATGAAAAGCCTAGTAGATGGAAGATTCTTTATAAGCATTAGTTCTCTTTTCTTTCTTCTTGATTTCTAGTGTGATTTTGAACAACTGACACTGTCATCATTCAAGGAAATTGAGATATCATCTAGCCCAATGATCTCATTTTTATAGATGAGAGAACAAAATGTCAGAAAAGTTGAACGTAGCTTACTTGGCTGATTTGTAAAATGGGAACACAACTATGACCTTCCACTTAATTTTTTTATTAGTACACATGTGCGGTACATAATGATTACAGTCATTATGGAGGATGTATACATGTACTGAACACATTTTCTTTTTCTTATTTATTTTTTGGTCCTCTCCCCCCTCCTAATCCTTCTTCCCTTTTACAAAAGATCTATGTCCGTTTTTCTCTTTCAATTCTTTTGTCTTTTTAAAATCCCTTTTCCCTTCCTTCCCTCTCCTCTCACTCATCTCTTGTTCTCCTTCCCATTTGAACAAGTTCTTCCTACTTCCTAATATCTGTCCTTCGTTTTGTTCCTTATTTATATTTTAACTTTCTCACATAAGTGAAGAAACATGATATTGAAACTTGTGTGCCTGACATATTTCACTTAAAGTTATGGTCTCATGGTGCATCCATTTACCTAAAAATACCTCAAGTTCATCATTCTTTGTGTCAAAGTAGTACTCCATTGTATATAAATACCACATTTTATTTATTCATTCATCTGTGGATGGGCATATGGATTGCTTCCAGGATTTAGCTATTATAAACTGTGTTCCTGTAAACATGAGTAAATGTGTAACCCTGTGGTATGATGTTTTAAATATTTCAGGAAGATACATAGAAGAGGGATACCCAGTCAAATGGAATCTCTGGTTTTAGCTTTTTGAGGAATCTAATACTGATTTCCATAGTGATTTTACCAATTTATACTTCTTCCAACAATGGAGAAGAGTTTCTTTTTCCCACAACCTTACCAGGATTTGTAATTGGTCAATTTCTTGAAGACAGCCATTCTTCTGGCATGAGATGGAATCTCAGCGATGTTTTAATTTGCATTGCCTGAATGGCCAGTGATGCTGAGCATTTTTTCATGTATTTATTTGCTGTTTGTACTTCGTTATCTGAGAAATTTCCATTCTTTTAAACTCCCCACTTTTAGACTGAGTCTTTAAGGATTCAAAATTTTTTTGAGTTCTTCATGGATTCTAAATATTAGTCCTCTGCTGAAGAGTAGGTGGCAAAAATTTATTTTCACATTCTGTACTCTGTCTCTGTACTTTGTCGGTTGTTTCCTTTGCTGCACAGAAACTTTTTAATCTGATGAGATCTCATTTGTGGATTTTATATAATATTCCCTGTGCCATCTCGGTTTTATTTATAAAGTCTTTGACTACACCTATGTCTTTAAGAGTTTTACCTGTTCTATCTTCCAGAAGGTTAAGTTTTTCTGTTTTCATATTTAGATCTTCGATCTATTTTGACTTTAGTTTAGTGTATGGTGAGAGATTTGGGTCCAGGTTCAATCTTAGCCATGTAGAATGCTAGTTTTCCTAACACCATTTATTAAAGAAGCTGCCTTTACTCCACCAAAAGTATTTGGCCCTTTTTGTCAAACATAAGGTAGACTAGTGTGCCTGGAGTTGTTTCTGTATCCCCTATTCTGTTTTATTGATCCACAAGTCTGTGCTTTTTTTTTCTTTTTTCTTTTTCTTTCTTTTTTTTGCCAATACTATGCTGTTTTTGTCACTGTAGCTTTGTAGTATAACCTCAAGTCCAGGGAAGTCTATAGTTCACTCTGCATTATATATTATTATGGAGATAAGGAACATGAATGGCAGGTACTCCCTATCCAGTGCTTTCCTAGATTTTATATTTAGGTAAGTTTGACAGTTTGAACCACAATTACCAATCTACAGCCCAAAATTTCTACAGTTCTTTGCTGAGCAATTCACTTAAATACTTAGGATGTGATTATAGCTATGGGTTGACAATAGATTTTAAGAGCTCAACGAAATGCTATGGATATGGAACAGACATAACCTGAAAAATCTGTCTTCCTGGGGCAGTAGATAAAGGCAAAAGATATCTGAGGTTTGCAGCTTGAGTGACCTAAAAAACAATTACACCATTATCAGAGATTTGTTGGCTGGGTGGTTGGTGGTGCTAGAGATTGAAGCCAGGGTCTTGAGCATGCTAGGTATGCACTATAAAACAGAGCTACACTCCCAGCTATTAACAGATATTTTAGGCTAGAACAGAAATGGGTTCACTGTAGAGATAGAGAAGGCACAGAGTTCATTTTGGAAGTAAGGTTTTTAAGTGCAGGTAAAACATTCAAACAGTGACATTCAGAGCTGACAATGATACAGTCAGCCTTTTTGGAATTCTTCTGTGAATATTTAACAAGGTGCACTCTGTGAGTAGATCGAGCTCTAAACATAAGACCTGGGCAGTGGACGGACAGCTAGTATGTTAGTGTGAAGAAAAGAGCATCCTGTTTTCAATCCAAGACAGGCTGATGCAGATTTAATGAGCAAAGCACTATGTGGGTATGGCCTCTATTTCTCTCACAGCCTTTTGCAATTGCTCTTATAATAGCTAGCTGAAAATGTGACTCTAGAAAGCAAGAGAGATATCTGGACTAGAAATAGAGATTTGGGGGTCATGAATTTATACGTGACAGTTGAAACTGCCCAAAGACAGTACATATGAAGACAAAGAAAAAATATCTTTGGATATTGTTAAAATTTCAAGAAGTTATCATCCACTCATTTTCTTTTGTTGTTCTTACATTCATAGAGAGAACAACCCAGGAAAGGTTTGAGGAAACACAAGTGGGAGTGTTACAGGATTTTATCTATTTTTTATTACACCATGATCTGGTTGCTTTCTCACTGCTTTACAAATTCTCCTGTCCCTAAGGATCTCAAAAGACAGAATGTTCCACATGTAGTACCAGCTTGAATCACAGATGCTGGTTAAAGAGGAAAAAAACAAATTAAAGCCCCCATATGCCTAAGGTTACACAGGGACTCTTCCTTCCTGTTTTGTGAATCAAGCCATTACCCAAGGAGCTAGCATCCTTTTGCATCTGCATACCTTGACTTCCTAAGAGTTTTCATAACTGTCATCCAAATCAGATCCTTGAGATTGTGAAGCAGGCAAAGTAAGGACTATGACTGGAATTTTACAGGTAAGAAAACTGGAAGCTCAAAGAAGTGGAAAGTTTTGCATAGGGACACCAGGGAGAATGGTGACAGAGCTGCTTTTGTAATACAGGTCTTCAGCCTCTCCAGCCTGTTGTCATGCCCTCTAGCAAAGTACTACAAAAAGCACTTTACCAGATAACATTGACTGTTACCCTATATGTGATCATTAGAAACTATCACTTGCGGCTACAGCAACTGCTTCAGCAAAGCTGAACATTATGATGATGATGGTAATCTGGACCACAAAAGCTGAGCTCAACCAAAAAGAGTTTGTTTAGTGTTTTCCATATGCTTAACGTCATGGCAGTGCTTGTGAAGGATGCAGCACAGCTCCAAATCTTAGAGATCATGTCCAAAGGAAATTTCAAAGGCTTATTCCTCTTCAACAAACCAGTCTGTTCATACTGACAAGGATAAAGACAAAGAGATTCTGCATTTATCTCTCTTACTCCAGGCTTGGGGAAGGCAGAAAAGGATTGCAGGATGGTGAGGGAAGGGCAGTGATAAAGAATGAGAAGATGAGTGAAAGAAAGAAAAACTAGGCTTCCTACTCAACACCAGGTCCAGGATAGTGTGTATGTTATGTGTGTCCTCTATGTTTATTTTACACATACACACAAAAAAATCATTTTCCATGAATTAACTCATTCAATCAACTGACTTTCAGCCATGTCAAAATCTGAGTTAAGAACCTAACACATAGAAAGCAATAAATTAATATTAACTCTCCTTCCTTCTTGTCATCATCACCTTCAGGCATGTTGCAAAGTTTGGGCACTTGCAGCATTTGGGGAACTGTTTAGACAAGAAGGTTGAAAGGCTCCAAATATGAATATTGTCTACCCCCAATAACACAGCAGAACCTGGAAACTAAAGAGATTGTTGAGCGCTGCTCATTGATATCCCATCTCTCTACACACTAACCTAAAAGTTGCTATGTGTTAAGAGTGTTGAATAGCACTTTCCAAACAGTTACTATTAGCAATAGCAATAGTAGTTTTTGTCTTCATTTTCCTCCATATTCTGTCCCAAACACCACAATTTGAGTCAGATATCTATCATAAATCTTATTCTGCCACCTCTTCCCTCAATATCTACAGATGTCTAGGCCTCTAATTTCACTGAGTAAATCAAGGTCATGAAGGAAGACTATGCTATATCTATCATCTATACACCCTATTGGTTCTTTTCCTTTACACTCAAAGAGTGAGCTGTCACTCCTCTTGTCCAAGGCCAACTCATACTCTTGAATCATGCTGGCTCCTCTATTCTCAGGGACACTGTTCTACAAAGCATTCTTCCTTCTTCTTATTCAAAACCTTATTCTTTCCCACTAACTCACTGTCCACAGTGAAGGAACATGCTCAGGGTCTTCCACATTAAACAAAAGCAGAAACTTCCTTAACTGAGAGCCTCTTAATCGCCTTTCCTTAAGTTTTTTTGAAAGGATAGTCTATATTCATCAATTTAACTCCCTGTTCTCTCATTAATACTTAACTTATTGAAAATTGACCTCATTCCTCATGATTTCACTGAAACTCCTGTTCTTTAAGGTACCAATCATTTTCCTAAAGCCTTCCTGTTATTTTACCTGACAACTCTGTTCCATTTAGCATTATTAACTAATCCCTGCTTAAACTTCTTCCTCTCTTGCTTCCTTTAAAATATTTAATTGACAAAAATTATATTTAAGATACATAGCATGATGACTTGACATACACATATACTGTGTATGGATTACCATAATCAACTAGCATGTCCATCACCACCCTTAGTTACCACTGTACAGGTGCACTTAAAGTCTGTTCCTTTATCGTATTTTAAGTACACAAAACAGTATTATTAACTGCAGTTACCATGCTATATATTAGATCCCCCAAAGGATTCCACCATAAGAAAAGGAAATCCTGCCATTTACAATAATGTGGATACATAAGGAGGGCATTATGTTAAGTGAATAAGCCAGACATACACTAACAAACACCACTCACTTATATATCTTACTTATATGTGTTACTAAAAAAAATCAACTTATGGAAACACATTAGAAAAGTGGTGGCCAGGGGCTGCAGGACAGAAGAAACTGGGAGATGTTCCTCTCTCTTTTCCTTTGAATTCTTTGAAACCACTTTGTTTCTCTGCTCATCCGACCATTGTTCTTGGTGGTCTTAATTCCAGATCCTCTTACTTTGTTTAAATCTCAAATTTTATTGTCCTCCAAGACTCCCACCTTTGTTGTCCTTAAATGATCATTTCTGAACCCAAGGTTTCAGAACCCTCTACTTCTCCCTCCCAGAACATTTACCTCAGTGATTTATGATTGTCTTCCAACTAGCCTGCAGTTTCTTTAAGAACAGAAAACATGTCTTATTCATTCTTATCTGGTAAGACTTTGCATAGTGCCTGATGTGTGGTGGGAATTCCACTAACACTTGTTTCATAAATAAACTAAAACCAAGTTTCAACCACAATGATGCTTTTCCAAACTGTAAGTCCCGAAGGCTCTGGGACTAAGGTTGTAATTTATGGTATACTTAATCCTTCAGTGCTTCTTACTGAGACTGGATAAGCCTCTTAGCCTGCCCAGACCTCAAAGCAAAGTTATTTATCTGAATATATATATATATATGGTACTTCCACCTCTTGAGGCCCACATTTGCAAAATAATTTCTGAGATGGTGCTTAGATTTAATAAAATATGTATCAGAAAATGGGTGGATGTAGATCGATTGAGTTCAAAATAAGGCTTAAATGAATTTGGAGGAAGATGCCTTATAAATACTCATTTCCCTGAACTTTTCAGGTAGTTAGTTGCCTAGATATACAAAACCAGATACACTGATGTTAGGATATAATAAAGTTGGCAATTGCATTAATTTTTTTCTTAGTTAATTTTTTTATTTTAAAAACAAAAAAAGAATCAAAACAATAATACAGAATTTCAAAACAAAACAATAGGAGATTAACACTGGTTAATATATTGCATATTGTTATCTTCAAAGTAGTTGTTCAGATTACAAGATATAGGCATAAAAAAATGATCAATCAATGAAAGCACAAACTGCTCTTTTTGATGAACTGACAGATTAGTAGTACAGTTATCTATCTTGCATATATATAATATATATACATACACACATATATATGTATACACATATACAATAATATTTCCCTTCTTTCTTTTCTCCTTTCCCTTATCCCAGTTGTTTTTTCCTTTTGAGCACTTTCTTTTCCTTTCACTTTCACAATATCTGTTGTACATTGGCCCTTATTTTATAAAACTTAGCCAGTGAATTAACCTTACTTTGCTGCAATATTTTTCCTGTGGACTTAGTACTCAAATAGAAAAGAAAAGGCCTCTGTGAGCTAACATAAAGACTGTAAAGGACAGTGGGACTTTGTAGGAATCCTAAAAATTGTATAAGTGCATGAGGCAGTGTAAAAGTTGTACTTGTTTCCAAGATACAGACCCATTTCTTTCAGGGGCTCCTAACTTTCAAGCTCCTATGTTCCAGAGCTGATATGCATATATGAGTTAGATACTGCAGTCATCATCCTTAGATAAATTGTTCTCCATTCCAGTCAACCAAGATTTTACACTCTTTGTAAGCTCTATACCTCTCTCTATCTCCAGGGAGTATTAAAACATGGGATTCGTTGTATTTGAACATTCAAGAATTGTCCTTTATAGGATCAAAGGCTCAGACACCTAAGAAGTAATGACACAAATGTTCCAAAATAAATAGCATCTGTCGATATGTCCAAAATTCCTTTTATTATAACCTAACATTAACCTCAGAAAATATTTCCCAAGCGTGGCTAGAGATTTTATATTATTGTTTTCTTAGTAGTTAGGAAAACATTAACTGATTATGGAAGAAATATACTATCTGATAGTGTATTGGGTGATATGCTATATACCCCCAAGTCCTCATATAATTTTGATGGGGCTGAGTTATTGGTTTGTTATTGGTTTGTTGTCTAGCACCAGGATTAGCAATGTGAGTGTTGTACCCACCCAGGGGTGGAGCCGACATACAGTGTAAGGGAAGGCAGATCTTCCCCTTCTGTTCTCTCTCTCTCTTGCCAGCATGCTTGCTGCTTGCAGCTGCCATGAACGGCAGCCCCGCAACCCCATGCTGTCTTGGAACCAACTTGAGTATGGACTGAAACTCCCAAGGTGCTGTAAGAATAAACATTTCCTTCCCTAATTTTGGGCATCAGGTATTTTGTCTCAGCAACCAGTGAAAAGTAACCAAGACAGAATTTGGTACCAGAAGAGTGGGGTCATTGCTGTGACTATTCCTGACCATGTGGTTTGAGAGCCTTTGGAAGTGGCTTGCAGGGAAAGTTTGGAAAGGTTCGGAGATGTCATCTACTTGCACAGAGCTGGAATGGCTTAGGCTGTTTTGTATGGGAGATTCTGGTCAGAGCTCAGGAGACCAGAAGGCTGATAGAAAGCCTGCCAGTAAAGACCAGGCTTGGGAGATTTCTGCTGGGAAGAAGAACGACATTGGGTGTGGGACTCCACACGATGTGTGTTATGGCTTGGCAGAAAGTTTCTCTGTGTTCTGTCCATGCCTGGAGACTTTGCCTGAGACTGGGATTAAGGGCAAAGGATTACTCTACAGAGTGAAATTATGAGGCAGCCAAACACTGAAATGGTGGCCTGGCTTTTGTTGGGGGCTCTTAGCCAGATTTATGTTGTAGATAAAGAGCAAGGAGCCCAGCATGGTGATCTAAAACCTTATGAGTTTGGCCAGGAAGCTGTGGACTTTAAAGATGGAGCTGAGACCTTGATTGCTGAGAAGGAACAAAGGAATAAAAGAGATGGCCTGGGGACATCCCAGGAACCAGCAGGCCTCCAGCCTTTGCAGCCTCAGGCCTTCAAAAGTGAAAGAGTTTGCTCAGAGGAAAAAGCTGCAGAGTGCCCTGTCCCAGAGTGGCAACAAAAAGCTGCAGAGTGCCCTGTCCCAGAGTGGTGACAAAAAGCCACAGAGTGCCTTGTCCCAGAGTGGCAACAGAGGCCACACTATGTCCCAAAATGGAGGTGGCCACACCAGATTCCAGAATGGCGGCGTAGAGAAGCTTTTCCTCACAATCAGGTTCAGAGAGCTCAGCAATCCAGGCAGTCGACCCCTACAGCCAAGAGAGCGGAAAGCCTGGGTACTGCTCCAGCTTGCAGCGGACCTTGGGGGCATCCACGTGGTGCTGGTTTTAAGTACAAGAAATGGCTAAGGCAGCTTCCACCTCACCTGTAGAGAGCAATGTGTAAAGATGTAAGGGTGAAGCCAAGGAACATGGATCGTCCAAGGAAAGTTGTGAAAGTTCAGACCCCTGAAAGTGCCGTGGGGGTGGAATCACTCAAGCCTTTTGGAGCTTGCAACTGAATTGCTTCAGATGCTGAGCAAAGAACTCCAGGACTTAATGTTTGCCCTGCTGGATTTTGGACTTGCTTTGGTTCCAATGCTTTGTATTGTGTAAAGATGTAAGGGTGAAGCCAAGGAACGTGGATCATCCAAGGAAAGCTATGGAAGGTGCCGCAGGGTTGGAGTCGCTCAAGCCTGTTGGAGCTTGTAACCAGATTACTTCAGATGCTGAGCAGAGAACCCCAGGACTTAATGTTTGCCCTGCTGGATTTTGGACTTGCTTTGGTTCCAATGCTTTGTATTCCCCTTTTTGTAACTTTGGAATGGTAATGTTTACCTTGTGCCTTTATATGTTGGAAGTGCTTAACCTTGTTTTCATTTGTACAGGGGGTTATAGTTAAGAGTTTGCCATAGATCTCGGAAAAGATTTAGGAGTTGGACTTTTCAACAGTGCTGAAACTGTTAGAACTTTGGCAACTCTTGGAGATAGACTAAATGTCTTTTGTAGTAAGGATATAAATGAGTCCTTGGGGGTCCAGGGGTGGAATGTATTGGGTGATATGCTATGTACCCCCAAGTCCTCATATAATTTTGATGGGGCTGAGTTATTTGTTTGTTATTGGTTTGTTGTCTAGCACCAGGATTAGCAATGTGAGTGTTGTACCTGCCAAGGGGTGGAGCCGACATACAGTGTAAGGGAAGGCGGGTCTTCCCCTTCTGTTCTCTCTTTCTCTTGCCAGCATGCTTGCTGCTTGTGGCTGCCATGAACGGCAGCCCTGCCACCCCACGCTGTCTTGGAGCCAACTTAAGTATGGACTGAAACTCCCGGGAAGCTGTAAGCATAAACCTTTCCTTCCCTAATTTTGGGCGTCAGGTATTTTGTCTCAGCAACGAGCAAAAAGTAACCAAGACAGATATTTTATTACATAATCTGGAGAAAAGAATAGAAATACAGTGAGAATTCCTGAGAATCGCTTTGATTGTCAATGCTAAGAGAATCAGTCATTCGCATCACAGGTCACCATATTTTTCTTGAAATAGTGACTGGAATTTCTTGTCTCATACCCCAACAAAGATAAGTAGGCAGAAAGACTCTAGCTACTATCTCAAAAAAAAAAAAAAAAAAAGAAAAAGACATCTGGATGGCACTGCATTGTACACTTATTGTAGGTTCATTATATAATATTCAGGAGTAAGTTCGCAAACACTGAGTGACTATTATGTGCCAAGCACTCTATCAAGTGCTTTTATTTATTTATTTACTTATTTTAAAAAGCAAAACAGAAAAAAGAATAGAACTGATACAGAACTTCAAAAAAATAGCAGGAAATTAACACCAGTTAATACACTGCATATTGTTACCGTAGAAGCAGTTGTTCAGGTTACAAGATTTAGGCATGAAAAAAATGATCAAACAATCAAACAATGAAAGCACCACAAACTGTTGTTTTTTTATTTATTTGTTTATTTTGGGGGGGCACCGGTGATTGAACTCACAACCTCGCGCCTGCCAGGGCAGGCGCTTAAGCCACAGCCAAACTCCCAGCCTCAAAAACTGTTCTTTTGGATGAACTAACAGAGATTAGTAGTATACTTATCTATCTTGTGTATATATATATATATATATATATATATATATATATATTCATACATACATATATACATATATATATGAATACTTACATAGATAAAATCTTTTCCCTTCTTTCTTTTCTCTTTTCCCCTATCCCAGTTATTCTTTGCTTTTGAGCACTTTCTTTCCCTTTCATTATCATACTACCTATTGTATGTTTTGGATCTTATTACTTTTTCATTTTTTTTACACTTAGGAAACAATATGATATTTACAAATGTGAATCTGATTTATTTCACTTATGAGTATGGTCTCAAGTTGCCTCCATTTACCTATAAAAACCTAATCCTTCTTTATAGTTGAGTAATATTCTATTGTATAAAAATACCACATCTTTTTTTTTTATCCATTCCTCAGTTGATGGGAATTTGGGTTGTTTCCAAGATTTAGCTATTACGAATTGTGCTGCTATAAACATGGGTGCACATATATTGCTATAGCAGGACTTTTTCAGTTTTTCTGAGAAAATAACAAGAAGCAAAATAGCTGGATTGAATGGGACTTCCAATCCTAGTTTTTTGAGTAATCTCCACACTGAATTCCACAGTGACTGTACCAGTCTACACACTCACCAAGAGTGGAGAAGCATTCCTTTTTACCCCACAGCCCTGCCAACATTTGATATTGGCTGATTTCTTGATGGCAGCCATTCTTTCTGGAGTGAGATGGAATCTCAATGTTGTTTTAATATGCATTTCACAAATGACCAGTGATGTTGAACATTTCTTTATATATCTATTTACCATTTGAATTTCTTCATCTGAGAAGTGCATATTCATTTCTAATGCCCATTTCTGGATTGGGCTTTTTTAATTTGGAGGGCGGAGGCTGACATTTTTCAATTTTATTTTTTATCTAATCATATGAGAATTAACTGTTCTTTCTCAATAACTAATACATTCAGCAGTATGTTCATTTTAGTCATCTTACATATACATATATACAGATTTATATAGTTTCCTTTTCCCTTCCCTCTTTCCCCCTCTTCCCTTCCCAAATACTTTTGCTCTTCGAGCTGTTTTTTATCCTTACATAGTATTTATTATAGATTTGGATCATATATACTTTTTCAGTTTCTTACTCTAGAGAGACAATACGGTATTTACACATGTGGGTTTGATTTATCTCACTTATGAGTATGGTCTCAAGTCGTGTCCATTTACTTATAAAAGTCTCAATGCAGTCTTTCTTAATAACTGAGTAGTACTCCATTGCATAAAAATACCACATCTTTTTATCCATTCTTTGATTGATGGGCACTTGGGTTGTTTCCAAGATCTGGCTATTACAAATTGGGTTACTATAAACATGGGAGCACAGATATCACTGTGGTATGATGCTTTCAATTCTTCTGGGAAAATGCCGAGAAGTGGGATAGCTAGGTTGAATGGGATCTCTAATCCTAGCTTCTTGAGGAATCTCCACACTAACTTCCACAGTGGTTGCACCAGTCTACACTCCCACCAGTCTACACTCCCACCAACAGTGGAGAAGAGTTCCTTTTTCCCCACAGCCCCTCCAGCATTTCTTGTTGCTTGATTTTTTAATCTTGGCCACTCTTTCTGGAGTGAGATGGAATCTCAGTGTTGTTTAAATTTGCATTACCCGAATGACCATTGATGTTGAACATTTTTTCATATATTTATTTTCCATTTGTATTTCTTTCTCTAAGAAGTGTGTATTCATCTCAGATGCCCATTTTTGGATTGGGTCCTTGAATTTTAGGGGCCTGATTTCTTTTAATTCTTTATATGTTTTAGATAGAAGTCCTTTGTCTGATGGACAATTGGCTAAGATAATTTCCCAATTGGTGGGTTTTCTTTTCACTCTGTTGGAGATTTCCTTTGACATGCAAAAACTTTTTAGTAAGATGAGATCCCAGTTGTTGATTCTGGGAAGTGTTTCCTGTGCAATTTGATTTTTGTTCATGAACTCTCTGCCTACTCCTATGTCATCAAGATTTTTACCTACTCTGTTTTCTAGTAGGTTTAGTGGCTCTGTTTTAATATTCAGATCTTTGATCCATTTTGACTTTATTTTAGTGCATGGAGATAGACATGGATCTACTTTTAGTTTACAGCATATAGAAAGTGAGTTTTTCCAGCACCATTTGTTAAAGAGGCTATCTTTCTTCCAATGTACATGTTTGGCCCCTTTGTCAAAGATGAGGTGGCTAAGTGTGTTTGTAGTTGTAGCTGTATCTTCTAATCTATTCCATTGATCTTCAGGTCTGTTTTGATTCCAGTGCCATGCTGATTTTATCACAGTAGCTTTGTAGTATAGTTTCAGGTCAGGGATTGTGATGCCTCCTGCTTTACCTTTCTTGCCCAGACTTCCCTTTGCTATTCTAGGTCTTTTTTGGTTCCAGATGAATTTCAGGAATGCTTTCTCTAGTTCTGTGAGGTAGACAAGCGGTATTTTGATTGGGATTGCATTAAATCTGTATAATAATTTTGGGAGAATGGCCATTTTCACGATGTTTGTGCTTCCTATCCATGAACAGGGAATATCTTTCCATTTTCTGAAATCTTCGATTTCCTTCTTCAGAGTAATGTAATTTTCACTGTATAGATCTTTTACTTCTTCTGTTAGATTGATTCCTAAATATTTCATTTTTGGGGGGGGTTTACAGTGAAGGGTGTGTTTTCCCTTGTTTCTCTCTCAGTGACTTTGCTGTTGTTGTACAGAAATGCTATTGAATTTTGAGTGTTCACCTTGTATCCAGCAACATACTGAATTTGGTTATTACTTCTAGAAGTCGTCTAATGGATTTTTGGGAGTCTTCTATGTAGAGTATTATATCATCTGCAAATAATGATAATTTCACTTCTTCCTTTCCTATCCTTATTCCCTTTATTTCTTTATCTTGTCTAATTGCTCTGGCTAGTATTTCTAGAAGTATACTGAATAGGAGTGGTGATAATGGACATCCTTGTCTTTTCCCTGATTTTAGGTTGAAAGTTTTCAGTTTTTCTCCATTTAGTAAGATGTTGGCTATTGGTTTATGATATATGGCTTTCATCAGGTTGAGGTAGTGACCATCTATTCCGATTTTCTGTAGGGTTTTTATCATGAATGGGTGTTGGATTTTTTTGAAAGCTTTTTCTGCATCTATTGAGATGATCATATGGTTCTTATCCTTGGCCCTGTTGATATGGTGTATTACATTTATTGATCTGCGTATGTTGAACCATCCTTGTATTCCTGGGATGAATCCAACTTGATCATGGTGTATAATCATTCTGATAACTTTCTGTATTTTATTTGTCAGCATTTTATTGAAGAGTTTTGCATCTATGTTCACGAGGGAAAATGGCCTGTAATTTTCTTTTTTGGTTGGGTCTTTCTCTGGTTTTGGTATTAGGGTAATACTTGTTTCCAGGAATGAGTTAGGGAGACTTACTTCCCTTTCAATTTCATTGAAGAGTTTGAGGAGTGTTGGCATTAAGTATTCCCTAAATTTTTTGTAGAATTCAGCAGTGAATCCATCAGGGCCCGGGCTTTTTTTGTTGTTAGGTTCCTAATTACATTTTCAATTTCATTAGCTGAAATTGGGTTATTCAGCAGCTTTACATCTTCTTGATTCATCTTTGGTAATTCATAGGTTTCTAGGAATCTGTCCATTTCTACTATGTTATCGAATCTATGTGAGTAAAGGTTTTCGAATTAGGTGTTGATGATCTTCTGTATTTCCACAGGGTCCGTAGTGATTTTACACTTTTCATTTCTTATTGCATGAATCTGAGTTTTTTCTTTCCTCTTTTTGATAAGGTTGGCTAGGAGTTTATCAATTTTATTACTCTTTCAAAGAACCAACTCTTCGATTCATTAATTCTTTGTATTGTTTTCTTAGTTTCAATTGTATTAATTTCTGCTCTAATCTTAATAATTTCCTCCCTTCTTTGGGCTTTGGACTTGACTTCCTCTTCTATTTCTAGAAGTTTGAGGTGCAGCATTAGGTTGTTTATGTGTGTTATTTCCATTTTTCTGATGTGGGAATTTAGTGCTATAAGTTTCCCTCTGAGGACTGCTTTCATTGGGTCCCACAGTTTCCAGTAATTTGTATTTGCATTTTCATTCAATTATAGATATTGTTTAATTTCTTCTTTAACTTCTTTTGTGACCCATTGGTTATTTAGGAGGGTGTTATTTAATTTCCATGTGTTTATGCGGTATTGTAGGTTTTTTTGTCATTCATTTCCAATTTTACTGTGATATGTTCAGATAATATATATGGAATTATTTCAGTTCCTTTGCATTTACTTAAGCATGTTTTGTGGACCAGTATATGATCTATTTTAGAGAATGACCCATGTGTACATGAGAAGACTGTGTATTCTGATGTTGATGGGTGAAATACTTGGTACACATCTACTAAGTCCATTTGTTCACAAGTTTATTCAGTTCTGTTATTTCTTTGCTGATTTTTTTCTTTGGTTGATCTTTCTCTCTGTGACGGTGGGATGTTAAGGTCCCCTTTTATAATTGTATTATTGTTTATTTGGTTTTTCATGTCTGTTCAGATTGTCTTACATAGTTGGGTGCTCACATATTTGGTGCATATGTGTTTATGATTGTAAGCTCTTCCTCTTGAAGTTTTCCCCTATCAAGTATGTAGTGACCTTCTTTATCTCTTTTGATCATTTTTGGTTTGAAGTTCATATTGTCTGCCAAATTAATAGCTATCGCTGCTTTTTCCTGGGTTCCTGTTGCATGGAGTACTGTTTTCCAGCCTTTGATCTTTAGTCTGTGAATTTCCTTTTGAGTGAAATGTGTTTCTTGTACACAGCATATTGTTGGATTTTGTTTCTTGACCCACTCTGCTATTCTGTTCCTTTTTATTAGTGAGTTGAGACCATTTACATTGATTGATATAACTGATATGTACTGGTTCATCCCTGTCATATCTTTCTGTTGTTGGTTCTCTACATTTTCTGTTTAATTATTTGCCCTGATTAGTGCTTTCCTTTTGTTGTTGATTTTAAGTGGTTTAAAGCTATCTTTGTCTCTTTCTAGAGTGTCTTTCTTTACTCTTTGTAGTGCTGTTTTGGTGGCCATAAATTTCTTCAGTTGTTCTTTGTCATGGAAGTATCTTATTTCTCCATCAAATTTTAAGGATAGTTTTGCAGGGTACATCAATCTGAGTTTAAAGTTGTTTTCTTTCAGGATTTGAAATACTTCACTCCAAGCTCTTCTTAACTTAAAGGTTTGTGTTGAGAAGTCTGCCATGATTCTGATAGGCTTTCTTTATAGGTGATCTGCTTCCTTTCTCTGACAGCTTTTAGTATTTTGTTCTTGTGCTGTATTTCTGATACCCTTATTATTATATGCCTGAGTGAATATTTATTTTGGTTATGGTTAATTGGGGTTCTGTATGCCTCAGTTACCTGTATTTCAGATTCTCTTTCCATGTTTGGAAAGTTTTCTGCTGTTATTTATGTGAATAGTCTTCGCAGGTCATTAGTATTTACCCCTGCTTTTTCATTTATGCCTATTAATCTTATATTATTTCTCTTGGCATCATCTTGCAGCTGCTGAATTGTTGTTTCCTTGTTTTTTTAAGAGATCTTTTCTTTTGTGATCATAAGCTCCCATGCTGTCTTCAAGATCTAAGATTCTATCTTCAGCTTCATTCAAGTGGTTTTTCAAACTTTCCATGGAATTTTTCACTTCCTGCATTTCCCTTTGAATCTGTTTCATGCATTTTGTGTCTTATGTTGTTCATTCATAGTTACCATCATTTTCTTAAGTTCTTCTATTTTTTTATCTTGCTCCTCTTTAGATACACAAAACATTTCTTTAGTAATGACTGTCATTTCATTTCTTAGCTGAGAGATTATTTCTGATTTGTTTTTCTCTATAGCTTCATCGAGCTGTTTCTTTACTTCATTTTCTATCATTTCAGAAAGTTCAGTTGTGTTACTCCCAGTGTCTTCCATTTCAGTGTCTCTTGGGTTTGTACTCAGTAGTCTGCGGGATTGAGACTGCCTCTTGGTCTTTCAGTTTGTACTTTTCTTCTGGGACCTGTGTGGCTCTGTGTCCTGTGACGTTGACTGGGCATTCCCCTGCTGGGTTGCGCTGAATCATGGAACCAGGTAGACCTGGATCCTCTGTGCAGCTAGTGAGGGCACACTCCTGGAGTGTGCTGCTGAAGCCTCCACCTTACTGGATGGGGGCCGAGACCTCCAGGACCCAGGCAACTAGGCCGAGCATACCCTGCAGTGTGGCTCTACCTGGACTGAGTCTAGCTGCAAGGAGTTCAGAGCCTCTGGAGTGCCAGGCAAGCCTGGGTGAGTCCCAGGCCTACAGTGCTGGGTCCTTGCTCCTGGCTGGACAGGCCCACAACCTCTAGGACCTGCCACACCAGCCGCTCCACTGAACAATGGAGCTTGCACAAGCCCTGTGCTCTGATGGGCAGAGCTGAAGCTCTCCAAGGCCCTGCAGCTATGCTGGCCAGTTCCTGGTGAGCAGCTCTGGGGACCTGGACTGTGCTGTGCTCAGTACCTCTGTGTCCTGCAAGGGTGGCCGGGCATTCCCCTGGTGGGTTGTGATGAGTCACGGGACCAGGTAGAGCTGGATCCTGTGCTCAGCTATTGAGGACATACTACTGGAGTTTGCTGGTGGAGCCTCTGTCTTACTGCGTGGGGGCCAAGTCCTCCTGGACCCAGGCACCTAGGTGTAGCGTACCCCAGAGTGTGGCACCAACCGGACCCTGAGTCTGACTGCAAGGATTTCAGAGCCTCTGGAGTGCCAGGCAAGCCTGGACCAATTTTTCAATTTTTTATAAAAAATATATAAGCCCTTTGTCTGAGGGACAACTGACTGAAATTCCTTCCCATTCTGTGGGCTTTCTTTTCACTCAGTTGGTGGTTTCTTTTAAAATGCAAAAACTTTTTAATAAGATGAGATGTGAGTTGTTGATTCTTTGAAGTACTTCCTGTGTGGTTTGTGTTTTGTTCATGAACTCTTTGCCTATCCCTATGTCTTCAAGATTTCTGCCTAGTTTGTCTTCTAGTAGATTTAGTGTTTCTATTTTGATATTTAGGTCTTTGATCCATTTTGACTTTAGTGCATGGTGATAGACATGGGTCTAGTTTCAGTCTTTGGCATGTGAAAAGTTAATTTTTCCAGCACCATTTATTAAAGAGGCTATCTTTCTTCCACTGAATGTGTTTAGCCCCCTTGTCAAAGATAAGGTGACTGAGTGTCTTTGTAGTCATATCTGCATCTTCTAATCTGTTTCACTGATCCTCAGATCTGGTGTTTGTTTGTTTATTTGTTTGCCAGTACCATGATGATTTTATCACAGTAGCTTTGTAGTATACTTTCAAGTCAGGGATTGAGATGCCTCCTGCCTTGCCTTTGTTGTCCAGCATCAAGTGCTTTTAATATATGATCTCATTCAATTTTTGTAATATCTCCAAGAGCTAGCAATGTCTATTATCATCACTTGTTTACAAATGAGAAAAATGTTACCACTCTTTTTATGAGATGAGAATTTACTATGTTGCCCTGACTGGCCTCAAACTTTTTTTAAGTCATATTTCTACCTCAGTTTTCCGAATGCTAGAATGCTGGGATCACAAGCATCTAACACCAAGCAAGCCCAGCTTAAATGTGTATTTTGTTTTCATTATTTTGTTGCAGTGCTGGGGAACAAACTCAGAGATTTATACTGTATATGTTATGCAAGTCCTCTAACTCTCAGCTACACTCCCATTTATAAATGAGGAAAGCATTAACTTTTATATTGTTAGAACTCTGATGTCAGTATAGATTCTATTCAGAAGAAGACTAAGCAAAAATATGTAAGGTTTTTTTGAAGACCAATTTAACCATTAAAGAATCATTGAGAGGCATAAAAGAAAATGTGTCCAATCATAAAGATACATTGTTCCTCGATATGAAAATTCAAGATTCAGATATTAGTCTAACATTTACTCTAATAGTTTAATTATAATCTTGGTGAAAATGACAAGACTTTTTGGATTTAAGCAAGCTGGAAAGTAAACATGTAATAATATCTGGAAAACTATGGCATGGCACTTACAGCAATGTAAGACTTGTTAATAAGGAAATGAACAGATTAATGGTACAGAAAAGAGTGTCCAGAAAGATTACCTGTTCATGCAGAAGTTTTTTATTTTACTTAAAGTCTTTCAGGAAATGAAGTAATTATTTAGTAAATGATGTTGGTATAATTGGCTAACTCCTTACCCAAAACTCCACTGTAGAAAGAAGAGACTAAAATATAAAAACTAAACAATAAAAATACTAAGTAAAATATCTCGAAATTTTTAGAAAATAATTTAATATTGTGGAACATCTTTCTAAGCAACACACAGAACCTAAATCATGAAGGAAAACTGCTAAATTTGAATACAAAAATTATAATTTTTAACTATT
Source organism: Dasyprocta punctata (assembly GCA_004363535.1). Lineage (NCBI taxonomy): Eukaryota > Metazoa > Chordata > Mammalia > Rodentia > Dasyproctidae > Dasyprocta > Dasyprocta punctata. Next base: position 34,311 of record RJWM01012943.1, on the reverse strand, counting down.
CCTAGCACCAAAAGAAAATGAAATGATATGCAGAACATAGGGCGAAGACCTAATTCCATTTATAAATATAGAATCTTAGAAATTGCTAAGGAAAGCACTAACAACCCAATTTGAAATAGTCAAACAAAATGGACATTCAGTTCACAGAAAAATTTTAAAGTGGCATTTAAATATATGAATGCTTAACTACACTCATAAACACATTTCTAAAAATTAATATATTCTATTTTGAGAAGTTTTAGGTATGCAAAATAATTCATTATAAGGTACACAGTGTTCTCACATACTCCTGGTTCGATGTATACACAGCCTGTAGAACTGTGGATGTTCCCCACCAGAGTGATTCATTCCTAATAGTCAGTAAATCATCATTATCACTCTAAAGCATTAGTTTACCTTACAGTTCACTTTTGATGTGCATTCTATAGTTTTTAAGTGATGTATAAATGCATGCACCTATCATTTTAATTGACTGAACTTTAATGAGATTTTTAATCATCAAAAGAAAACTTTATTTTACTAAAATGAAACTGAAGGAAAATTCTCCAAACTGACTTGGAGAGAAACAAAATATTTGACTAGCCCATCAATTACAGTAATACCTCAGTTCACAAATGCTTCTGTTCAAAAAAACAATTAGGTTTGCAAACAGAAAGGTTGGGGGAAATTTTGCTTCCTTTTGCAAACTCTGCAAGCGTTACCATGTCCATTTTCCCCTCACAAGCACTAACGCAACCATCTTCCCCAGAAGACTGGAAAGAATTAAATTCATGAATGGAGGCACCACTGTATTGTTAAAAGAATGAATAAATATTTTAAAGTCTATTCCTTCAGTAAAATTTCAAATATAAACTTTCAAAAAAATATATAATTGTACCTTACTACACACTGAATTTGCTGGCATGTTAGTTTTAAATTTCCCAATCTCCATAAATAAATTTCTGTTATCTGAAATTGCACAGTTTGAAGAAATTTGTTATGGCAGACTGCTCAGAGTAATACTCAACAAAATTGAAAAATACTTTCTTAAAGTAGAAAAGGACAGAATGAAAATGAATAATGATAAGATGATCTTAATTACAAACACAGACACAAAAATACTAAATAAAACATTAGAAAACCAATCCATCAACATATCACAGCTAAGTTTGGTATGTCTATGTATATGTCGAATGAAAAAACAACTGATGAATTATAAGAAATGCTTTTGATGGAAATAAATATACTTTTAGGATAAAAACTCAGAACACAGAAAAAAATAATTTCCTTAAGTTGATAAAGTTTGACTATCGGAAAATGTATAATAATTAAAAATTAATGGTGGGGTTTATTTTAACTATTTATGTTAATTTCAATAATAAGAACTCCTAGTACCACTGTTTTTGTTCAGTATTATATGAAAAGATCGGGCCAGCACAATTAAACAAAAAGATAAAATCAAAGACATAAGCATAGGAAAGAAAAAATAAACTGATGTTTTTTTCTGGATGACATAAATTGTCAACATGAAAAGTTCAAGGAAATTACTACTTACATTTAAATTTAAAAGACTGCTAGATATATGTGCAAAGACTAAGCTTATGTATTATCAACAAAAAGTTTAAAACTAAAGCAAGTTAGGTAGGATTTATAGTAAAGAATATTACGAGTACTGAAGAATATATCTAACAACAGAAATGTAAGATTTTTATGGAGAAAATTAATAATATATTAGTAAAAGCACAAAATAAAATTTCAATGGATAGAGAAATCAATATGTTCATGTGTTACGTTCATGCATAGAAAAACCAAAAATTGCAAAGATTACAGTTTCCTCTGTGTTTATCTATAAATCTAATACAATGCCAACAAAAATTTAAAGTTAAATATATTAACGTTCAACAATTATTTATTAAGCTTGTGCAGTATGTTAGATTTTTTTCTAGATGCTTATTATAAAATTACTGAAAATTCCTGGCCTAAAGCATAAATTCTACTGGATCTACTATTAAATGCAAGAGATAAGGTACAGATCAGTGTGCATCATAGTATCATTCCATAAGAATGGAAGGATGGAAAACAATGGTTCTCTCAGGAAAAGTGGACTAAGAGGCAAAATATCTGACTATAGGGAAATTTACTATTCATTGTTACACAATTTTGTGATATTTCAATAAGCATATACATATATATATTAGAAAGCTGGTCTAAAGTAAACAATAAAAACTTAGTGAACAAAAACAGATCTTATTTTTAAGTTGAAAACATCATTTCATATGTTCTGAATGAAAAAAAAAACTCATTTAAACAGGTGTTCACATGAAAAACACCTGGGTATTTTGCTACCTATTTGAGTAAAATAACATGCATTTATTTTTACTCTTAGAGTCATAACTTTGTCTTTTTTCAACAAATTAAATCTTCATATTTTCCATGCTTTCTCCTTTCTTACTGATTTCTTGTCTCTGAGCATCACTACAGTTTGTTTCCTCTACTTAAAGCAGCTTCCTAATCCATCTTCTCTGTTCACAAAATGTTTTTTTAATGAAAGTAAGAGGAACGTTAGAAGGAAGAAACCACTTAACTCAGATATATCTGACAGTAAAGTGCATGATCTCTGCAATAAGCAGCCACTTTTTACATTTACTACACCATCCAAAATGATGGTCTGATTCAAAGTAATGAACTTCTTGTCACTTAAATTTTCAAGTAGAAACTGTCTGATTAACCATTAGGGATGAGGTGTGATACAACCATTGGAAGTGTTAAAACAAAAAGAAATATTCTAACACTTGTTAAAATAGTAAGGACTTTATTCAAGACTTACATTAAGGAAGAGAGATACAGATCAATTCTAAATACAGAGAAGGCTAGTAGGGATTTTTAGTCAGTCAAGGAGCGGGGAGGATATGTGAAGTGATCGGTAGACGATAAATGACTAAGAGGAGTTATGAAGGGTAGGGAGATTCTCGCTAAACTGGCCTATTAGGATAAAGGCAGGCCAAAGACTTTGAAATTAAGGTTGAAGAATGAGGAATTTGGTGAGATAAGAAGGTTAGGAAGATATTTAACAAGAATCTTTTCTAACACTGGGCTTCAAAGTCCAAATGTAGAACAGGGGCTAAGGTTGAGGTCTAATCAAGGAAAGAGGTTGTAATAGGTAACCTGTATTTTTTCAAACTCTCAGGTGACTGAAATGTGAAATATCAGGGCAAAGACCTGCACATACTTCTACGAACTCTGAGAGAAAGGAGCCTGGGATAAAATAAGCTCCATCTATGTATGTCTGCCACAGGTCTATGACACCAGCCAACTTGTCGTTTCTGTTTTTGCTATATTCAGTTGTAAGTAGAATCTAGGAAGGAAAGTATAAGGATAGCTATAGTTTCTAGGGTGTTCCTGGATGGCTTCCTACTGTGAATTTCTTAGGGAACAGTCCCATGCATTTTTAACTTAAGCTGCTTCTTTCCATTTGTGTGGGCAAGTCATATCAGTAACTTCCAAAATAGAGGGAATGGAAATGAGCTCAATGAAATGGCTCCAACAAATTGCAATAGATTCATCTCTTCCCAGGCTTCTATCTAAGAAAATGCCACTAGCAGTTCCTTTGACAAACAGCACAAGCAGCGTAGGCATGTGACAGTTATAACTAGTTAGGATGACATGCTCACCAATCACAGGTCTCCTTGTCCCCAACCCTTGCACCTCATGAGGCAAAGTTAAATCCATTGCAGAAAACAGGAACAGACTTTCTGCTGCAGTCTTAAAATGGCTCAAAACTTTTCACATCTACTATTCCACACCAATTAGGGAGCAATACCATCATTAGAGGCAATCCTTTGGGCTGAAGCATTAAACACAAGTTACATTTAAAATAGGACATTGGAAGGGTTAACCTGTTCACCCTCGTTAACAAGCTGTATATTTTTGATTGGGGCACTTTCATCTCTGGGCTTAAGGGTCACCAAAATACAAAATGAGGGGTTTAGTCCAAGTTGCATTTGGCTCTGATGTTTTGTACTTCTGTTTTGCAGGCCAGAAGGGTATTTATTATCAGCTAGCAAGTGCTACCTAAGTAATAGGATTCAGAACAGACAAACTATGATAGAAAACAGAAAAAGACAGGTATAGAGCCAAATCTAATAGGAGCACTATAATCAGAGGATTTGGGCAGCTATAGGGCATGGGCAACAGGAAAACTAGGGTAGTCACAGTTCATGGAGCACAGACCGCATTAATGGCAAACTATATTTACTTCATAATTTTCACACCGCTCAGGCTCTACTTTCCACTTGTACACACAGAATCATGCCTACACAAGCCTCTCTCCACCCATTTTTTTCTTCCCCATTTTCTCCCTCTCTATTAAATACAGTAGCTCTCAGTAGACTCTAACTTTTATTTTAGTATCAATCTGCTTTAGAAGTTAGAAAGCAAATCCATATTTGCTTACTGTAGTAATATTTGTTAGTAAATTGATCTTATGGTGGAATAAGTTTATGTTTTTCTATTGCTTCATTTTATGTAATAAGGAGACTCCTTGTAGGTTACCTGGAATAGTTTGGGCTAGGATGGGAAAACATGAGTTATTTTAGCTTAAAATCAGTTCATTTTAGGTCAACTTAATTTCACCTGGAGATGTTTGTCTATCTGTTATGATAAAGGGGGAATCAACTGATGGTCTGAAAAAGGGTCTACTCAAATCAGCCCCCACAGCTCAGATGGCAGGGCTCTCAAAGATTAATCTGTCTCTCTGGGTGTCCTTTAGTTGAAATTCACTTTCCATTCAACAGTGTATCTCATTTTCATAAGGTTCAAAAACACATTTTCATTAGAATGCAATTTACCAAGTAAATGTTTTGGATCAAAGTACACTTGTTTTCCTCATAGGCATTGTGATAGTTTTTAAAAATAAACCAGCATATCTGCTCTAAAATGAAAAAAAAGTATTTTATCCTAGCTTATCGTCACTGTGTGTCTTGGTTACTTTTCTCTCGTTGCTGAGCCAAATACCTGACACTCAAAATGAAGGGAGGAAAGTTTATTCAGCTTACAGTTTTTGGAGGTTTCAGTTCATACTCAGCTGGCTCCAAGGCAGGGTGGCAGAGGGTAAAGGGGTAACTGTTCATGGTGGCAGCAAGCAAGAAGAGCAAAAGGACAAAAGGGGAAAAGCACACCTCCTTTTTTCCCTTATATTGTATGCCGGCTACCCGACCCTGGGCGGATATAGCACTCACACTGCCAATCCCAACACTAGACTATGAACCAATCACAAGCACTAGATTCAGCTGCCTCCATGACTGCATGAGGCTTTGGGGGGACATCCAAACAAAAACCACAACATTGAGTATTTGAGAGATATGGACTGGGAATTAGGAATGTAAAAACTTTAGAAGTGGAATTCTGGTAGAAAGGTTCAATATGGGGTCACTTTTAAACCTGTATCCTTAAATACAACACGCACTCACACATATATTATGTATTATGTATGTAACTGTATTTAATCATGGAAGATAGTCAGGAATGACCTGACATAAAACATGATTAGATCTAGATTGAATTCATTTATGCTAAATGCTGTGAGATTGTGAATACCGAGGAATACCCTTAGTAATCCAGAAGTTTTCTAATGACCTGGTGTGCAGTGTTGTCACTTGCAGGATACAACCAAGGTTCATGCAAGAAAATGAAGAATGTATCTCAGCTTCATATACCTAAACCCTAAAAAAAAGATAAAGAAAAGGAGGATGAAAAAATGAGGGCTAAAGATGTAGCTCAGGGATAGAACACTGGACTAGAATGTGCAAAGCCCTGAATTCCACCCCTAGCAATGCATTTAGAAAGGGGAGGATCAGAGGAGAGGGAACAAAGGCAGAAAGACAGAGCTTGATATTTACCAAAGCCCAAGAAACAAATATCTAATACACTATTTTTTAAAATAAAGTAGTATATAAATATGGTTGACTGCAACTTGAATTTAAGCACTCTGAGAGGCTGAGCCAAGTGGATTGCAGTTTTGAGCTCAGCCTGAGCAGCTTAGTGATCTAGCAAGATGCTTTCTCAAAACATAAAAAAGGCTAAGTATATAGTCAATTGCAGAGTCCCTGAGTTCAATCCCAAGAAGGAAGAAAAGAAAGAGGGGAGAGAAGAGGGGAGGGGAAAGGAGGAGAGGGGAAAAGAGGGGAAGGAAGGAGAAGAAAGAAAAAAAGATACAACATAAGAAAGAAAGAAAAGAAAAAGAAAATACAATCCTTCATATTTTAACAGTAAATAAAAATGGACAGAATTTGATTTCCATTCAAATTCAGCAGCATAAGCATTCCTCAAATACTTTCTTTTCTCACTTAGGGAGCATCCCTAAATGAAGCTGTGTAGTTCAAGACAATCTTTTTAAGGATTGAATGAGTTGATAAATGTAAAGCACTTACAACTGTGTTAAGCATTTAGTGAGTGTTATGGTTTGTGTCTAGATGTTCCCCTCCCCAAAGCCTCATGCAGTCATTGAGGGTGGATTTCTAGAGTTTGTGACTGATTCGTGGTCCAATACTGAGATTAAGATTATGCGTGCTACACCCACTCTAGGAAGGGTAGTTTTGCATACAGTATAAGGGAGAGAAAGAGGCTTGCTCTCTTTCTCCTCTCTTGTTGCTTTTGCTATCTTCTGGTGCTATGAACTGTTGCCCATCTGCCATGTGAAAGCCTGCTTTAGACCCAGCCAATTATGCATTGAAACTTCTATAAACTGTGAGCTAAATAAACCTTCCCTCCTTCAGTTGGTAGGTGTTGGGTATTTTGTCTCAGCATCAAGATAAATGTAACTAAGACAGTAAGTACTCACTCTATGGTAGCTATAACTATTATCATAATCATCACCATCCTAATTTTTGCCTATATAAAGATCTTGTATAGAAAAATATTCCCGTCTTCTTTGCAATATATATCTGCAAACTTTAAGTGTTAGGATTTGCTCCAAGCTACATAGATAAATGGGATAATCTCATTGATTTGATGTGTGAACTAAGAAATAAAAATAATCTGTACATCTAATTTTTCTTCTCTGGGAGAAAATTATTCACCACTCTGATAAAATCCAAACATCTTGAGAACCAACTTCATTTTTCTTTTATGAACATAAATACATTTAGCAATGAGACTTGACAGTGGGTTCTGGTTAGTCTTCTTTCTCCTGAGATATCTGCATATAGAGAACAAAGTACTAATTGTATCATCAAAGCTCAATAAGTTTGTATTGGGATTATTCTTGATACTGTCCACACAATCTAGTAATGCAAACTCTGTCCTGTAAACAAGTAGAATAGTGATGTTGTATACCTGAATAATTCATAAGCTGGGCCTAGGTAACTTCTCCACTCATCTGTTGACCAGTGATCCACTCAAAAGAACTGATCCTAGTCCTATGCTGTTATAGCTACAGACAAGCAAACACAAAACTGAGGATGTTAACGAGTACACAACTTTACTTCTCTTATTCAGTTTTGAAGCCTATCCATGGGCATTTGTGACTATATGGGAGAAAAGTTGATGTGATTTTTACAATAGTGAGAATTATTTCTTCTTCTTACAGGAATAATAAAAGGATATACTTCTCCATTTGCCCAAGAAAGAAAACATTGGGATAACATAATTTATCATGTGTCGACCAAGGAGTAAACATTGAAAATTAGAATACTGATACTGTGTTTTTCAGGGTTCTTCAACAGGATATTTTATATAGGTAATACAACTGCCTCATGCAATTCTGGAGACTGATATGTCTACACCCGACAGAGCTGGTAGTGTATTTTTAGTCCTATTCTGAAGGTCTAAGAACCAGTGGTGCAACTTCCAGTTGGAATCTGAGTCTTCAGGCAGAAGATCAATATCCTAACTCAGAGATGTCAAATGGTAAAAAAAAGTTATTTCTTACTCAGTTTTTCTCTTTTCAGTCCTTCAGTAGATTGGATATGAGACCCATCCACATTAGGAAGTGTAATCTGTTGTGCTCAGTCTACCAATTCAAGTGTTAATCTCATTCAGAAATACCCGCCCCCCCCCACCTTCCAGAATAATGGTTAAGGAAATATCTGGGCATTCTGTGCCACAGTCAATTTGAAACATACAATGAACCAATACAGGTACTGAGAGATCCTTGATTTGGATCTAGGGATTGACAGAGATGAATGATCAGATGAGAGAATAAGCTGACCGTATGCTCACACATTGGCTTCTATTTCTGTCCTCTCACATTTTTATTCATGGCCATTAGTATAACCCAAGGACTTGTTACCCTTAGTACTTCCCATTCCTCCAAACCTGTGCCCATAATGGAGTTATTTGATGTCAAGAGGGTAAGAAGTTAAAATTGTTTTCTTACCCATTTACTAACCTCACTCGTTCAGCTGCATTCAAGTTTGCTGAATACACCACCTGGATTTTCTCCCAATTTGGTAATGCTAGAATCTAGTTGATGCCTTAAAGACAAATAGTAATTCAGACTAAAAGAAATGTTTCTAGGACATTAAAAATAGACCTATACTAACAGTGACATAGTAAGCAGAGTAAGGTTCAAAGAATGAAACTCCATGTGTCTGTTTATCTGGTTATAGAAAAGAAACTTCATAGAAATTCATTGAAGACTCTGGTGCCACCTTTTCTCCTTTCCTTTCCAAATGTAGGATTTAGTCTTCACAACAACCTGTCTCCTCTACAAGTCATAAGAATGATAGGGTGTATGAAACAGTGCATTCAAAATAAGCACTCTCTTAACAGATGGTGTACAATAGGGAGTTGAAGGGAGAAAGCTATTGTTAGGCAACATTTCAGGCAACAAAAATAGACTGTAGAGGTTTGGGGAGGAAATTTTGTTTTGGTTCAAAGCAGCAAATTACCTGGATGGCTTACACTCTCTGACAATCTAAGAATATCCAATTATCCATTGAAAATCTGGCTATCTAAACTGCTTTTCCCAACTGCACATTATTTGTTCAACACATTTTTTTCTGCTATCAAGTTTCTGAGAAGAAATTTTAAAATGCTCTTTTCACCATTAAAAAATAGTTGTTTTTCAAAGAGATTTCCAAAAGAATCTATAGGATGAAACACCTGTTCCCTGGAACATTCAAGTTTCCCTTGGAAATAATTAAAGCTATCTGCTTATGTCAAATTGAACAAGCATGAAAAACTAAATAAAGCACTCTCAGCTATGGCATAAAATGAACATATTCTTTTCATTTAAAAATCTTAAAAGTTTGAAAAAACTTAATCCCTTTGTTGTAGATGGAGAAGAATACTACCCAAATCTGTTTACACACTGCAGAACTGTAAACAAATGAAAACCACAGGAGACCCAGTTTTGCAAGGTCAGCTTTCATGATTGGGGGGAACCATTCCTTCCTGTTCTCAAGAGAACTAATTTAAACTGATGCGAATAGGGCCCTCAAAGGCTATTGTTATGCACAAAAAATAATTATCACTGGTTATTGGGCAGATTTCAAATTATCGTCTGGAACACATCCATTCAATTTTGGACAGTGAAATGGAAAGGAGTATAGTGGAAAGAATATTAACTTTGGCATTGGATATGAGTTTAATTTCTGGCACAGCCATTTACTAGATGTGAAATGTTGAGCAAATTATTTGATCTTTCTGAGTTTCATTTTTCCTCATCTAAAACAGAGATAACCTTATTTACCTCCAAAACAGTGTGTTGATAATCAAACAAAATAATGCACCCAATGAGTCTACTATATTATATGACATGCCCATATTTCATGCACAATAAATTATACCATAAAAAGTAAAGAGGATCTGGGCGTGGTGGGACACACCTGTAACAGCAATACTCAGGAGGATGAAGCAGGAAAATCATGAGCTCAAGGCAGCCTGAGCAACTTAGTGAGTTCAAGGCTGGACTGAACTACAATTTCTCAAAGGGAAAGAAGGAAGGAAGGAAGGAAGGAAGGAAGGAAGGAAGGAAGGAAGGAAGGAAGGAAGGAAAAATATGAAAAAGAGATATGCATAGACCATGAAAATTTTAAAAACATTACACTAAGTGAAAGAAATCAGACAAAGACCATATGTGGTATAATTGAACATATGTGAAAAGTACAGAGTAGGCAAATCCATGGAGATAAAAGTCAATTAATGATTGGCTACGGCTATTGGGAGAGAGTAGAAATGAGGTAAAACTGTTAAAAGATACAGATTTCTTTCTGGGATGATGAAAATCTTGGTATTTTAAATGTTATGTTTAGACCATTTACAATTAAAATAATTATTCCCATGTAACCTCTCAATGCCTAGTGATTCACTTTTGGAATGGCCACAATAATGGAACACAATGAAATGTGTTCTCTTCAAATTTTTGTTCTTTGAATTTTTCTAGACAACATACATGAATTTCATGCAAGAATTTGAAAGTTTACAATATTTGACATAAGTGAGTTAAGTGTGTAATCTTACAGTTTTTGTTTGTTGTGTTTTAGGTTCTTCTCTTTTCTTTTTCAGGTCTTCTTTTGAGCCACATGAACATTTAAAGAATTCCATTTTGATTTATTTTAATGCACTTAAATTTCATAATTTATCATGCATTTTAATAGTATTTAGAATGTTTCCTGTAGGCAAACACATTTAGAGAACATACAAAGAGTATATACAAAGAACATACAGAGTTTATATCTCTATATGTATCTACATATCTGTGCTATCTATTGATGTATCTTCTTTTCTATCTAGAGAGGGAACATTATCAGACTACTTGTACTAAAGTCTTGCTACTTCAAGTGAGGGAAGGAAGTTTTATATCCATTAGATATCTTTACCCTTTCCACATTGTATTTATTTTAAATGTATTCATTTTATTACTATAATTAGTACATATTTGCAGTAAAAAATGATTATTTTATTGTAGGGAGTTTGTACATTTACATAATATATCTTAATTCTTTTTTGTCCCCTTCTTCTCCCATCCTACCCTGCTCCCTCCAACTCTTGATCTCCTTCCCATTTGCAAAAGCTGTAGGTTATGACTTGTGTCTAGGGATCCCCCCAAAGCCTCATGTGGTCATAAGTGGGTTTTATGGAGGCTGTTGGACCTAGGATGTGTGTTGCTGTGATCAGGCATATGATGCTTGGATTGATTAATGTTGTGATCCTAGAATTAAGACTGCCCTATCCTGGATATAGATGATACATGCCCTAAGGGTAGGTAGCCTGTATAAAATATGAGGGACAGAAAAAGGGTCCCTGATGGTCACTTGCCACTTGCTGCTTGCTTTGTCACTAATTCACTGCTTTGCTGCCTTTTGCCTGTCTGAATTGTTTCTGCTCTGAAGGCCCCTCTGTCATGCCACCCTGTTTTGCAGCCAGCCAACTATAAAATGAAACTTGGGACAAACTGTAAACCAAATAAACCTCTCCTCCTTTAACTTTGTTTATCAGGTATTTTGTCTTACCAAGAAGACAAGTAACTAAGACGCTCTATTTCCATTTTTTGTTGTTGATTCTTACTTTTTAAAAATCATTTTTCCCTTCCTCCCCACCATTTCTTGTTCCCCTTTACATTTGAAAAAGATTTCCCTACTTCCTATTATCTATCCTTCACTTTGCACTTTATTTATATTTGGGGTTTCTCACATAAGAGAAACCATGTGATATGTAAACTTGTGTGTCTGATTTATTTCACTTAACTTTTATTTACATTGAGATAACGTTCTACTATGCCTATTTTTTCAGGGTTGTAATTATGAATGGATACTGGATTTTTGTCAAAGGCATTTTCTGCATCCATTGAGGTGATCATGTGATTTTTGTCTTTGTTTTTGCTTGTGTGATGAATTACATTTATTGATTTGTTCATTTTGAACCATTCTTGTATCCCTGGGCTGAGGCCTACTTGGTCACAATGTATGATCTTTTTTATCATTTGTTGCAGTCTGTTTGCCAGTATCGTGTTGAGGATTTTTACATCTATGTGCATTAGAGAGATTGGCCTATAATTCTCCCTTTTTTTTTTTGTTGAATTCTTGTGTGGTTTTGGAATCAGAATAATGCTAGCTTCCAGGAATGATTTTGGGGGTGCTCTTTCCCTTTTAACTTCATTGAAGAATTTGAGGAGTATTGACATTAGATAATCCCTAAACTTCTAACAGAACTTGGCAGGAAATCCATCAGGTCCTGGACTTTTTTATTTGACAGGATTTATTATTATTATTACTGCTTCAATTCATTTCCTAATACTGGATTATTCAGGATTTTAAATATTTTGGTTCAATTTTGGTAATTCCTATGTATCTAGAAATATCTCCATTTCTTCTGAGTTTTCTCAAATTTATTGCAAAGTAGTTGCCCATAATAATCTGGATTTTGGCAATGTCCATTGTGATTTCACCTTTTTCATTTCTAATTGCATTGCTTTGTGTCTTTGTTTTCTTTTTTTCAAAAGACTGACTTAGGATTTGTCTATTTTTTATTTCAAAGAACTAGGTCTTTAATTCATTGATTTTTTGTATTGTTTTAAGTCGCCATTTAATTCATTTCTGCCCTTATCTTTATGATTTCCTTCCTTGTACTAGCTCTGGATTTTGATTGTACTTGTTTCTCTAGAACTTTGATTTACATCATTAGGTTACTTACTCAGGCTTGCTGTTTTGATGATGTGCAAAATTTCCCTCTTAGGACTGCTTTCATTGTATCCCATAAGTTCTGGTATGCTGTACTGGAATTATCATTTAATTCTAGGAATTGTTTTCTCTCTTTCTTAATTTGTTCTATGACTCATTGATTTTTCAAGGTTGCTTTATTCCATACTTTCTCAGATTTTCTATGGTTTCTTTTTCTATTGATTTCTATTTTCATTCCACAATGATCTGATAATATACATGGTAGGATTTCAATTCTTTTGGATTTAATTAAGCATGCTTTTTCAGTTAATAAGTGGTCTCTTTTAGACAATGTTCCACGAGCTGCCAAGAAGAGTGTGTATTCTGTTGATATTGGGTGGAAAACTATATAACCATTAAGTCCAGTTGCTTGAAGGTTTGGTTCAACTCTGATATTTGGTGAATTTTTGTTTAGTTGATCTACGTGTATATTTGTATTCACATTTATTTGATCTTTTATTTCCAGTAGTGTTTGTTCTATGAAGTTGGATGCACCATTGTTTGATGCATCTGTGCTTATAATTGCTATTTCTTCCTGTCCAATGGTTCCCTTAGTCAAAGTGTAGTGTCCTTTTTTGCCCTTTCTGATCAGTTTTGGCCTAAATTCCAGTTTGTCTGAAAATGGAATAGCATCTTTATGGGTTCCTATTACACGTAATATTATTTTCCATCTTTGACTTTCAGTCTATGACTTTTCTGGAGGGTTAAGTGTGTTACTAGCATTTTTTAAAATCTTGTTTCTTGACTCATTCTGCTAATCTGGGTCTTTTGATTAGCAAATTGAGACCATTCACATTGGTAATTATAACTGCTTGAAATGACTTGTTCCTGTCTTTACATTATTTTCCTGCTACTGAGTCCCTTTCATTGTTTTCTACTTAACAGATCATCAGGCCTAGTGAATTATTCTATTGGGTCTTTTGACATTGTTAGCTTGTTTATTCCTAGAATAAGTTTAAGAATTTTTTGGAGTGCTTGTTTAGTGGTCATAACTTGCATTAGATGCTCTGTATCATTGAAATATCTTGTTTCTCCATCAATTTGAAAGATAATTTTAAACAATATATCAATGTGGGTTGGATTGGAAGTTACTTTCTTTAAGTACTTGAAATGTTTCACTCCAAACCCTCCTTTATATAATTCTATAGATATATTTCTCTCCAATAATATTTTTGTAATTCTTTTCTCTCTTTTTTCTATCATAGAGTTTAATGTTTCAAAGTTTTTCTCTTGCATTCTCCTACTACAAAACAGTATACCTTTAATAGAATAACTAGAAAACTTTATTAATCTTTTGGTACTTAACTCTGCAAAATTACTGTTGAATTGTTTTCTAACATTAATAAAGACATAGTTGTTACATCTAGTACATATTAGTTGTAAATAAATTTCTGGGTTGTCTTAATGTTTACATCATAATTACTAATTTGTCTAGGACTAAAGGTGGCACATAATTGGTTTTTATGGTATGTTAATACTTAATTTGTCTTGGGCAATATTACTATATGTGATTGGCTTAATATTAACATGGTCATAGCTTGCTGCTATCTGTATGTAAATTAACACTCAGACAACATTCATTGCATTAACAGTACTAGAGTACATTGTCAGAGAACTTGAATATTGGGCTAAATAAACTGCATCTTCTCCTCTCAAATTGACCAAGGTGGTCAGATTTTGGGGTTTTGGCAAAGGATTATAGTAAATCATGCACGAAGCATATCACTGAAAAGCAGCCAAAGAGATCACTATACTGATAACAAAGTTCTTAGACTATAAGCATCCACCAACCTAAACACAAAACAAACTAACCACATACAAAAAGTAATAGACACATGAAAACAAAAAGCAACAAAATCCCTCCCAAGATTCCCAATTCCCATTAAAACAATCCAGCGATGGGCAAAATAGCATAAGATACATACACTAATTAACTGAAAGATTAGCTGAGGTTAGAAAACACCTCTCAGAATCACTCAGTGGAATTATAGAGGATATAACTGAAAAGATAATGAAAGTAATAGCCAAAAAGTTGTAGGAGCTTTCAGAAGACTCTGATAAAAATTAGATGAGGTAAACAAAATAATATAAGACAAGAATAACCAGTTTACCAAAGGATTAGAGTCCCTGAAAGGGTTCAATCAGACATACAAGAAATTAAAAATCATACTGAAAATATAGGCAGTAAGAATGGGCCAATCTAAGAACAGAATCTCATACCTAGAAGACAGTGATGACTTCAAAAACCAAGCACACAAAGACACCATAAAAATGACAAGAAAGCACGAAAAACAGATTTTAAAAAACTGCTAGATAGTGCAAAGGTGACTAATCTAAGAATAATTGAAATATGTGAGAAATCAGAAGAAAATACAAATGGCATAAAAACATGTTTACCAAAATAATAGAAGAAAACTTTGCAAATATAGGGAAAAACATGCCGATAAGTGAGGCATACAGAACTCCCAAATAACCATGACCAAAAGGAAACCTCTCCATTTCACATTTTACTCACATGTTCATTACAGGGAGACAATTTTAAAAGTTTCCAGAGAAAGGTAATGAATTACATATAGAAATAAAGCAATAAGGATAATAACAGATTTCTCTCCATAAAATTTAAAGGACTGGAGTGCTCAGCATGAAGTGTTCCAAGTCCCAAAACGTAACAACTTCCAAACCTGGCTTATGTTATCTGGCAAAACTTTCCTTTCAAGTTGATGGAAAAATAAGGTATTTCCACGAAAAGGAGAAACTCAAGAAATTCATAACCACCAAATCAGCATTGCAAAAGTTTTTTAAGGCTATCCTAGAAAGACACAATTAAGCCAACAATGCCAAGATGTCAAAAGGAATACACACACTTGGCAGAATAAGCAGCTAAGCAAAATAGAAAATTATGAGGAAATCAGCAACAGGAAAATAATGCAATGAAAAGAATAAGTCAACACTTCTCAGTAATAATTTTCAATGTAAAACATCTCCATTCCCTAGTCAAAAGACACAGGTTGCCAGAATGAATGAAGAAACAAAATCCAAGAAACACAATTAATTAAAAAAATATTCACATTGAAAATCAAAGGACAGAAATATTTTCATGCAATGGGTACCAGGAAAAAAAGCAAGAGTTCCTATCCTAGTTTCATAAAAAGTGAATTTCAAGCCAAGACTGATCAGAAGACATAAAGAAGGTCGCTACATATTGGTAAAGGGAACAGTTTAACACTAACAGTAAACAATAATAAATATATACACACCAAATACCAGAGCACACAACTTCATAAAACAAACACCAATGGACATGAAAAATCAGAAGAACATCAACACAGTTGTGATGGGAGAACTCAATACCCCATTGTCATGAAGGAACAAATCAAATAGACACAATGTCCACGAAGAAATATCAAAGCTAAAACAAACCATGAACAAATGGACCTAATAGATATTTATAGGGTTTTGTCTCCAACAACAGCAGAGTACACATTCTTCTTGGCAGCACGTGGAACTTTCTACAAAGTAGACCACAAGCTAGCCCATAGAGTATGCTTAACTAAATGCAGAAGTACTAAATTTATTCAATCATATTATTGGACAGTAGTGCACAGAGACTAGAAATCAATGGTAAAAGACACCAAAGAAGCTATGCAAACACACGGAAATTAAATAATATATTTTTGAATAATCAATAGGTAACAGATAAAATTAAAGAAAAAATTAGTTTCTACAATCAAGCAGCAATGTCATTATGACATAATGGAACCTATGGGACACAGCAAAGGCAGTCCAAAGAGGCAAACTTATAGTAGCAAATTCCTCCACTAGAAAAATAAGACACACTCAAATAAATAACCTAATGATCCACCTCAGGGCCCTAAAAAAACAGGAAAAAATTCAAACAAAAATCTACTATAAGGAATGAAATTATAAGGATCAAGTGAGACATCAATAAAATTGAGACTAAAAGACAATACAGAGAACTAATGAATCAGCGTCAATTCTTTGAAAGACTAAACAAAATAGGCAAATCCTCACTGAATCTTAATTAAAATTCAAGGAAAAGACCCAAATCCATGCAATTAGAAATGAAAATGATGAAAACACAATAGATCCTGCTGAATTCAGGAGATTTTTTTTTAACTGGTTAGAGAACCAGTACTCCATAAAATGGAAAACTCATAAATAGAGAAATTCCTAGATATATGTGAACTAGCAAAGCTTAATGAGGAAGATTCAAACATTTTAAATAAGCCAATATCAGTCAATGAAATTGAAAATGTAAATAAAAATTTACCAACTTAGAAAAGCCTATGTGCCAACAGATTTGCTGCCAAATTCTACAAGAACTTTAAAGAAGATTTAATACCAATGCTCCTCAAACTCTTTAGTGCAATTGAAGAGAAAGCAGTACTCCCAGAGTCATTCCTGGAAGCAAGCATCACCCTGATTTCAAAACCAGAAAGGGACTCAACAAAAAGAGAACTACAGGCCAATCTCTTTAAGGAACATAGATGCAAAAATCCTCAATAGGTAATGGTAAACAGATTGCAGTAAATCATGAAAAAGATCATACATCATAACCAAGTAGAATTTATTCCAGGGAGTCAGGGATGGCTTAATGTATGCAAATCAAAAAATGTAATTCACAACATAATTATAGGCCAAGGACCAAAACTATATGATCATATAAATTGATGCAGAAAAGTCATTTAACAAAATTTAGCATTCAGTTACAATTAAAAAAAAACCTCTCAAGAAATTAAGAACAGAGTTTTTATCTTAATCTGATAAAAACAATCTATGACAAACGAATGGCCAACATCATACTTAAAAATGAGAAGCTGAAACCTTTCCCTCTTAATTGAGGAATAAGACAATATGCTCTCTATCACAACTTTTGTTCAACATATTTCTTGAAATACTAAGCTAGATCAATTAGACGAAAGAAAGAAATAAGAAGAATATATATAGAAAAAAAGTTTAATTATATTATTTTCAGGTGACTTGATCCTTTACA
Organism: Dasyprocta punctata; assembly: GCA_004363535.1. NCBI lineage: Eukaryota > Metazoa > Chordata > Mammalia > Rodentia > Dasyproctidae > Dasyprocta > Dasyprocta punctata. The sequence continues at coordinate 16,659 of RJWM01012943.1, read as the reverse complement.
TAGAAGATCCTTAAACTTCACCAAAAGAATTCTAGAATTGGTAACCAAATTCAGTAACATAGTAGCATATAAAGTCACCACTCTAACATCAATAGTGTTCCTATACACAAATAACAAACTCAGTGAGAGAGTAATTAGAAAAGAATACCTTTCACAAAAGCGTTAAGAAAAAAAATGAAATACTTCAGAAATAGCCAAACTGAGGAAGGAAAAGACCTGTATAATGAAAGTTATAGTACTCTGAAAAAGGAGATTGAAGAGGATATTAAAAAATGGAAAGATATCACCTGTTCTTAGACAGAACCAATATAGTAAATATGGCTATACTTCCAAAATCCTTATACAGATTAAATGCAATTCCAATGAAAGTATCAATAGTATTTCTCACAGAGATGGAGAAAGCAATCTTAAAATTCATATGAAACCAGGAGAGAACTAGAATAGCAAAAGCAATTCTAGTCAACTAGGGCAAGGCTGGGTCATCACAATCCCAGAGCTCACAATATACTAGAAAACTGAAGTTATATCAACAGCACGTTATTGACAAAAAAACAGACTTGTGAATCAATAGAACAAAGCAGAAGATACAAAACAACACCAAGGAAACTTAGCTACTTTAACAAAGGGCCAAATCCCTTCGCTGGAAGAAAGCCTCCTTAACAAATGATGCTGGGAAATCCAGCAATCTACATGCTGAGGGTTGAACTTTGATTCATATCATTCATCATACACTAAATAATCAGAATAGATCAAAGAGCTAAATACTAAAACAGAAACAGTTCATCTGCTGAAAGACAAAGTAGGTAAAACTTTTGAAGGCATAGGTATAGGCAAAGACTTTATGAATGAAACAGTCACCATTGAGCTCTGTACTACTGTTTTCTCTTTCACAGTGGTCTACTCTCATGTCATAGAGTGTACATTTTTCCTACTTTCATTTGACCCAAATTCACTCTATAGAACATATTTCTTTTCCTTCCTTTAATAAACATAAAACTTCACTACCTTTTAAGCTTGTTTTGTTCAATTCTTTGGTCAAGACAAGAAGAACCTAAAAACTACCTCTGGAAGAAGCAACTCAGAACCCCAGCACCCGGTAACAATAATACAAATATAAAATCATCTGTTATAGTTCATTGTCCCTGAGGTTCTTTTTATTTTACCCTTTTTTATTCTACTTTTCCGTTACTGTTCAGATTGGGCATTTTCCATTAGTCTGTCTTCGAGCTCACTGTTCATTTTATCTCTCATCTCCAAGCTTACTATTGAGCCTTCCTTACTATCTTTGCTTTCTGGCTTCCATAAGACAAGCAGCTTTGACCCTTCTCATACCGTCTCTTCCCTTCCTTGATGTTCTTCTGTATCACAGGCTCAAAGTGACAGGGCCAAGCAACAGTGGACTGAAACCTCTGAAGTGAGTCAAAATAAATCTTTCTTCCTTATAAAATTTTAATCTCAGATACCTGACACAGCAATGGAAAACTGTCTAATTCAGATACAATATCATATTTCAATACATATATCTCTTAAATGTCTCAATGGAATGCAAAGTACACATTTGGTTTATAGGAGGAGCCAGACTATCGAAATAAAATTTTCTCAGAAGGAATCATTATGCAGTGGGACACTTTCTTCACTTTAGAAAAGCATGACCTATTCTTGCAGAAAAGCATGGTTTTCAGGCTTCCCATGTCCCAATCTCACTGAGACTCAGCATCATTGGACTCTCTGAACAAAGAGCTCTTCACTCATTGGCAAATGCCCCATTTTCTACATTAGGCAGTGAAAATATACTATTGGATAAGACACAGGCAACATTTACTCATAAAATACGTACAAAAGAAAATATAATGTGTACATAGTATATACTTTATTATAGCAATGTTCAGACTAATTCCCCTGAAAGTTTAAAGGATGTTTTAGGTTGTAAGGACCTGAAGGGAGGAAAAAACTCTGTTTTTCTCTTTTATTTGGTACTTAAACCAGAATAATGCAGAAGCTAAACCCTGGAGAAATTACCACTTACCAATTAGTAGCCATCTGTCTCTTGGCTGGCTGCAATATTTTTTTCTGTGAACTTGTCCTTCAGAATCCCTCAGCTTCAAGTGATATCAAGTTGAAGGTCACTGCCCTGACCCTCAGCAAATTCTCAGGGCAAAAGTCTCTGTATGTAGATTGGAGTAGTGGAGCAATCTACTCTGCTTCCATAGACTGCTATCTAATAGTCTTGCCCTCACAAAAAAATCATGAAAGTCTTCCCTCCACAACTTGAATGTGAATTCTTATAACCAAAGCAATCCTTTCTGATGTTTCTAAGTAAATTCACCTTCTCAGTTGACCTACAACACAGATGAGTCCTAATCAAAAGAAGAGCAGACTGTCTTGGAATGTAGAATTTACTAGAGGCCATTTAATTGGGGGGAGTAACTTTCTGGCAGTGCTAGGACAGAATCTTGTTTCTCATTTTTCCTAGCTTCTGGAGGCTGCCCATGTTTCTCAAATTGTCATCCCCTTTCATCATTAAAGCCAACAGTTGTATCACTAACTTCTGCTTCTGTCATTACTTTTGACCCTCTGAACCTCTTTCATAAGGATCCTTTTTATTAAATTGAGCTCATCCAGATGGTACAGAATAATGTACCATCTGAAAATTATTCATTGAATCAAATGTATAATACCCCCTTTTGTCATGTAAGGCAGCATTTTCACAGGTTCCAATAATTAGAATGTGAATATCTTTGGGTAGGGTGGGAGATTATTCACCCTACAGCAGTATTGCTCTGCTATTTTATTTACTTCATAGTCCTAACTTCTGATGTATAATCTGTCTTTGGCATCTTATTGATTCTTGATATTGACCCTGGTTTGTTGTTGGATGTTGTGAATTTTTCTACTTTTCAAGTCCTCCAAAAAAGGTAATATATAGTATTATGATTATAGCTAGAAGATTGCAGAGCAAGCACTGTAGCAGGGATAGGAAAATGAAAAGGTATTTAATCCTCATAATGATCTGGTGAGGTAGATACTGTTATGTTTATTTTACAAATGAGGAAGCTGGGCTTGAGAAAGGTTGTATCACTTATCTAGACCACATAGACAGGAGGTGGCAAACCATATTTGAGAAAATGTTGTTGAGACACTAGGTTCCCTAAACTGAGTTATCAAAATTAGACAAAAATAAAATGATAGGTGAGGAGAATTTTTGTGTCTTTTTGGGTATTGAGATAAGGTCTCACTATGTAGTTCATGCTGGCCTTGCACTCGCTATGCAGTTCAGGTTCCTACCTCTGCCACCTCAGTGTTGGGATTATTGGCCTGTACCACCATGCCCAGTCAGGTGAGTTTTTAAATTTATTTAAATCATTCTCTTTCCTCTCCTTGGCACTTGTGCCAATTTTTCAGTCTTGATTATTTCACAATTTCACACATCATTTCATCTCTTCTCCACCACAGTTCTACAGCAATAGTTTTCTTCACTGTCAAGAGTGTTTCGTACAGCCTGGAATGCTTGCTTCCATATGACTACTTGTAAGGAGCTATTTCCACAAACATATTTATAGCTCTAAAATGGATCATTCCCTCAATATTAATCTGTGTAGATTCTAGGAAGCTGAGATTCCCAACATCCTGAAGATAATATTGCTCATATTTAAACAGCCAAAAATAGAGTAGGAGCAAAGTCAGAATTCTTGCTTTAAGAATGGCTTTTCCCTTGATGCACCCACCAGTAAAGCCCGTTGCTGACACTGTGGAAGAACACCAGATCTAAGTTTTCAGTGAAGTCTTTCTAGATCTTGTAGATTCCTGAAGTAACAGGACAATTTTATTTGCTGCAACTAACATTTATGTGTTTGCTTAATTCAAATAACTAAAAAGATACTGTCCAATAGTTTCAGAAAACACTTTTCAGACTACAGCTTTGGAATTCAATTCAATTACAGGCTGTGTTGTAACTCTGCCATCACAGAAGGCAGTCTCATGCTGCCTGTAGGGTAGGCAATACTCCTGTTAGTGAAGTTATTTATGAGCATTGCTTTGGGCTTAAACCAAAGGAATGATGCCATTTTGAAGTAATATGAAACGTAAATAAACTAAAGAGTAAAATTAAGGAGACAGTAGGAAGCAGGGAGGCACTTTTTGGCAATGAGGAAGAACTTCGGGAAAAACAGGGAAAGAGGATTGAAAATGTATTCGGTTTGTTGTTGTTGTTTGTTTGTCTCTTTTGTTTTTTGTTTTTCTTTTCTGTGTCTTTTTTCTCTTAAATAATAAATGGTCATGAATATATATATATATATGTACATATATAATATCAAAGCTAATGTAATTTTTATGTATCACAGACATATAGCAATAAAAATTTATAAAACATTAGAAAGTTAGAAGAGGCAGCCCAGAATATCAGTTCCACATACTGAAGTCCACTATCTTTTATTAAACAGACTGCCCAGGCATGATTCAGATTTGAGATTTTGTCATATTACTTGCTGTAAATGAAACTGTATTCTAGCCCAGGGTGGTTATTTTCTGTTTGTCCTTGACTGCATCCATTGATATCATTTTGCTGTGGTGGACAACAGATGACTGTTAAGCCAAAAAACAAAATATCTATTCATTTGAATTTGATACCATCTGTGGCAACTAATTCTATGAGCAGACCTTGCTGATGTTTCTGTTTTGCTGCCAGAAACAATTTGGAATAAAGAAAGGGAAGGAAAGTACTGAATACTGAAAACAGGCAAGTCTAAATTATGACCTCTTAGAGAAGAACATCCAAACACATCTAAGAATTCAAGTCTACCTTCCTTCTTGATAAATACTAGCCAAACCTCAAGGCTAGGGTAAATATGAGTAGTTTCCAGGCCAGATTCATAAATGGTCTGCTGTGTGTTTCATCACTTTCTTGCTCCATTAAGAACCAATCAACCATAATGAAATCATTTTACAATGATAAATCAAGTCACCCCAACTTCTATCAGACTTGAGGGAGTGTTTGTTGATTCTACCTGCGTGAAATAGAGATTAAAAAATCAGATTTTTTTAGTACAAAAATGGAGCCCATCAACCTGGCGTCTCTCTAGCCACTCATTTGCTCTGGCAAAGACAGAGGAAAAGGATTAGTGAGACAGGTAGATAGGATGCAAGGGTGACTCATGACTTGCACATCTTGACCTAAGTACGTCCTGTGAACATAGCATACCATGTCACATTAACTGGTAGTCCTAGAATTGACTGTAATGATGGAGATAGCACTCTTGTATTTCTGTCCAAAATCCAGGGGCTCTCAGGTCCCAGGAATATATAATGTTAATGAGGATTCCCCCACAGTGGAGTAGAAAATGTCATTATTTCAAATGAACCCTAGCTTTGTTTTCAGACATGCTGGTTTCCTGTTTCCATAACTTTTCTCTACTTGTGCAGAGCTGGACAAGGACATGGGCATAAGAATATAAAGGTAATAGTGTAGCCATTCAGATCGAGAAGATGAAGATTATGTTGGTTAACACCTCAACCACATACTGTCTGTTGCAGAAAATTTTGCTTTTGTTTTTGTTTCTAAGGCAGATCAGTATCCATGTAACTTTGCCAAGTAATACCAAAGTAATGATGATAATGGACTTGGTACTTGTTGTGTGTGTGTGTTCTACCAGAACACAATCAGGTTATTTTATATATATGCTTAATCTTTAATACATATCTTTGAGGAGGGTGTGTTCAGTTTTCCATTACTGTAAAAACTACCTGAGGTAATCAATTTATAATGAGAAATGTTTTCTGTTGGCTCAGGATTTTCAGAAGTTTCAACGTATGGATTTTTTGGCCCCATCGTTTTGGGCATTGTAGCAAGGCAAGATAAGGCAGTAGCATATGGCAGGTGAAACTGCTCAATTCATGGTCAGGGAACAAATAAATGGTTTGGGGAGCTTTGCAGTCTTCATCAAGGCTATACTCCCAATGCCCCGAAAACCTCTTTCGCTAGGCTCCACCTTTTAAAGTTTTCACCACATCTCAACAGTATCACTTGAGGACCAATCCATTAACACACTGACCTTTGGGAGAACACTTAAGATGTAAAGTACAGCAGATAACATTAATAAACCTGTAGGACAGAGAAAAACCAACTCTAGCTCAGAAAGCTTACATGAATTGTCCAAAGTCACACAGCCAATAAGAATTTTATCAAACTCTAAAGTCACAAGCAACGGATTGTCATGAATGTTGAGAAAATCTTCCAATATATAAATCAATGTCTTTGAGTTATGATAGAAATATTTTTAAAGTCCAACAGCATTCCTTTTGCTGCCGTTCCTTCACTAAAAAGAAGTGATTCTATGATATGTCTAAGTACTCAGTCTATCTAGATCAAGAGTAGAAGGTCCTGTCTTTGCTTCAATGTGTATAGTAAGGCTCAGTTTCAATGTTCATTGACTTTGGACCAGAACAATACAGTCAGGCTGCTTTGGAGCTCTATCTGGCCTGCACAAGACACACTCCAAAACACAGATTACCACCAAAAGGTAGATCAACTAATGAATTCAGAGGAGGTGAGGGTTAGCTCTTTCTTGGGCTTCCTTTCTGCCACATGATCAACCATTTTTCTTGTGACCTTTCTATCCAGTCACATTCTGCTGGCAGGTGTATAGTTAATAGATGACTATGGTAGACAGTGAGAAGAGGAGATAAAGCCTGTTCTCCCTCTCTTTGCCCAATCAGATGCATTCATGTTGTTTTAATCTAAAGGAGTAATTTGATTCTACTGAGCTGTTGATGTTCCTTGGAGGCAAGTCCATTTGGATCAGTTAAATCACCACTTAACCACCAATAGTCAAATAAAATAAAGTTGTGCATATAAAATGCCAAAAATCCAACCCAGTAAACAGGCCTAATAACTCCAAGAGTAAATTTAATAGAAATAAAAACAGTAAAAGAGCACATTAATATCTATTATTTGATTTTATCCTCACAGTATCCATATAACATAAACAGAGAAGGATCTCTAATCATGATTTGTAAAGGGAGAAACTGAGACTCAAAAAGGAGGCCTGTATTTGCCCACTGTCACCAAAAAGATCTCCTGACTTCTGTAGAAACACCAGATATAACCCTTTATTGAGTAGAATTATGCTCCTATTTGCCTTATCTGATATTTCTGAGCTTTTTTCTGCATCTGAAGCTTAATATTTATTTTCTACTCCTTGTCTCAGGTAACTTTTCTGACATTCCATTGGTCCACCTTAATTATTAATTAACCCTAAGCTCATCTTCTTGAGTTTCCTCTCCTTATTTGCCCTAAATTACCACCACTCATATGTCCTATTCACCTCTTCATATTCATATAATAATGACAGATCACTTTCATGCAAGTAGTGGAACATAGTAATTAAGTACATATGCTGTGGAGTCAGATGATGAGGACCTCCAGCATTCTTCCACCACTTATTCCTCATATGCCTCGTATAAGTCACACATTACCACCCTCAGCACAAGTTTCTTCACCTGTAAAATGAGAATGATAATAGTACTTATAGGGTTTTAGTGAAGATCATATAAGATAAAGCAAAACCTTTACCAAAGAACATGCATGATACAGTAAGAATTTGACTCTGGAACCAGAGGAAACTAGGTTTGAATTTCTCACTATACCACTTGTGACCATGAGAAAGTTGTTCAACATTGCTTCCCATCAGTTTCCTCAGCTGCAAAATAGAATTGATAATAGTACCTATCTACCAGGTCTGTTGGGAGAATCTCTGAAGTAATACATCTAAAGTGCCTGGCACATACTCAGTACTTTGCAAATGGTAACTATTATAATTATTTGTGTTTTTATCCTCCATGCTTGGCATGGTGTCTGACACATAATAAATGTTCAGTAAATATTTATTGAACCAAATGGCCTAGCACCTCCGTCAGGAGGGACATGGTAAACAAAGCACCACTCCTAGAGAGACTGGTAGTAGTGAATAAGACAATCAGTGAGCTAAATGATGATTAAAACGATTTAATCCTTACAGAGGTTCTTTTTTCCCCAGAGGGTACACCTTTTTGGTATAAATGCCAAGCTTCACTCACTCCATGCAGAGTTTGGGTGTCTGGTGTTTTGTCTTTATTAGGAAGTCAGTGATGGAAGACTCTGAGTGCAGTTGCTTGGTTTTAGGGAATTGATTTAAATTTCTTTTTTTAATAATTCCCAGCTAATCAAATCTTGCTGAGGCAAAACTGGAATTATACAGAGAGAAAAGCACACCTTGCTCAATGAAATAAGCCAGATGCAGAAAGAAAAATAATGAAAGGGTCATACTGAATGGATCGTGCAGAAACTAAAGAAATCAAATTTATAGAAGCAGAGTGTAAAAATATGGATGAGATAGGCTACAGTATAGCCTATATATTGAATACATGTAATAGGGAGATGTTGGTGAAAGAATATATCATTAATTATAAAATGAATAAGTTCTGGGGATCGAATACACAGTGTGGAGTCTATAGTTAGTAATGCTGTACTGTATTGCATACTTGAAGTATGATCAAAGAACAGATATTTTTGTGTCCTCACTATGCACAAAAAAAGAATATTATGCATAGTTATAGATGTGTCAATTAATTTATAGAAATAATTTATATATATACAAAACCACATTATATACCTTGAATACATATAATTTTATCAATTAAACATTTAAAAAATCATAAAAGAAAAGAAAAACATATCTTTTACAAACTTCACTGTCCTAACATGAAAATAAAAATGGTTCATTTGAACTTGTAGGTATGGCAGGGAATAAGCCCATTATGATTCTGATTCCCAGACCACTCACCAGCTACCAGTCTTCTCAACTAGGGTTCTTCTGGGAAAGGGGATCAGCACTGACTTTTTTCATCATTAAGCACGTTGTGATTTCTGACTCACTGATAATCCCCAAGGATGCTTGCCTCTGCAGGTAGAGAGAGTGAGCACTGAAAAAGGCTTTTGAAATATACCTCTGCAACCTCCCAAACCCTGGGCCGTCAACAAGTGCACACAAGTATGTCCATATATTGTCACACCATTATCTACTGTTTCTCAGTTCAAGCCAATAGCAATTGAAGTCATTTGACACTTGACAGTTCAAAGAGCTGTTCTGAACCTGGGATCCACAATCCACCTGAGGAAAGACAGCAAAATCTGGAAGTTTTTTATCTTTAGTCACAACACCCATTTCTGAATGGGCAAGTTTATGTCCAACAATATTTTAATATTATCCCTATCAAGCCGGGCGTGGTGGTGCACGCCTTTAATCCCAGCACTGGGTAGGCTGAGGTAGGAGGAGTGTTGTGAGTTCAAGGCCGGCTTGGGCTACAACGAGAGCGCAAGGCAGGCCTGAGCTACACAGTGCGACCTCCCTCAAAAAACCAGGGCTGGGAGTTTGGCTCAGTGACTTAAGCGCCTGTCTGACAGGGACGAGGTTGTGAGTTCAATCCCCAGTGCCACACACACACAAAAAAAAAATACATGTGTGTGTATATATATATATATATATATATATTTTTTTTATCCCTATCATTCCTACCATTCAGACATTGTGTTAACCTCTGCCCAGTTCTGACATTCAAACAACTACCACCTACCCACCCTGGTCACAATTATAAACCTTACTTGCCTGAATTTCACTCAGTATTACTGAACTGCTATCTGATAAACTAGTTTCTCTACATGTGTCACCAGAAGATAACATTCCCTCATATGACTATTAAACTTAGTTTAGTAATGCCTTAGCCAAAAGGAAAACATTCTAAAGACTTGAGAAACCTCAAAGTTATGTGTGGTTAAATATTCTCCCAAATGCCAACATAGCATCAGTGACTCTGGAGGAACCAGAGCTAGGCTTGTGAACTGCAGACACAGCTGGGTCTCTCCTGCTGGCCAAAGGCTGAGGTGACGAGTTGATACTGACTACTTTGTTGACAACCTCTTCAACTCATTAGCCACTGACCCTAGCTGTCACTCAAGCATACCACAGAACATGCATACAAGTGAATTTTGATACTGATACTATGGTACATGAGCCCCACTTCAACCCCACCCTCATGCCATCTCAGTTACTTAAGACTCGGCCAGCTAGAAAAAAGAAAAGTTAAGGAATATCAAGCAAGTCAGTCATTAGAGCTTTGTGGGATGCAGGACAATTAAAGGAATAGTTCCTGCATGGGTTGACAGTTGTGATCAGGGCTCAGAATAAGGATAAGGTTCAGCAAACGTAAGTAGAAATGATGCCCTTTCAGTCAGGTGGGTGGAGGAGTAATAAGGGAAAGCTACACCATAGCCTGTGCCTTTGATATTAAATACTTGAGGATATGAGTGTCATTTGTTAGGTACAGAACAAATATAAATAATACTGTCTACTATTCATTGAATAATTGTAAGTGTCTATCACTTCCTCTAAATTATTAGTAATATTTATAATGACCCTGAAAGGTCACTCTCACTCCCATTTTACATCTGTGGAAATTGAGACTTAGAGAATTCATTACCTCTCTACATAGCTGCTCAATATTGGAACCACAGTTTGAGTTCATTTATCTCTGATTCTAAAACTCATGCTTTTGGGGCTGGGGATATATTCAAGCCCCAGTGCAAATAAATAAATAAATAATAAACAAACAAATAAAAAGAGAGATGGAGAAGCAAAAACTCATGCTTTTTTAATCAAGCTCCAATGCCCTCCTGTACCATATTACCTTATTATCTCCTTAAAGAGCATGCTACAAATGATGATATATCTCCATGACTATCCCATGAGGATGAAAAAGAAAACATATGTCGAGAGTAAGTAAATGACACATGAAAGACTTTATTGGGGAGGCTACACCATGTTGGGCTTCCTAAAAGATGGGTAGACTTTTCACATAAAGTGCTAAAGAGAAGGACTATTTTTGAAACTTAGCAGTAGAATATACAAAAGCAAGGAAAATGCACCTTTGGAATGAGAAAGAGCTGAGGTTAACTACCGAGAGCAGCATTCATTGCCCTGCGTATTCATATGTTAGCACCAACTTCTTAGACACATCCTCCCACATTCTTACCTCCCTTGTGCTGATGTTAGCTTGTACTGGCTTGGAAGAAGCAACTGTGTACATGTCTATACATGAGTGACTTCGAGTATAAAGCTTGAAATAAGTCACAGTGGAATTATTTACACAATGGAAGGTGGCAAATGCTCACAAATAATTTGCCTTTTAAAAGGATAGTTGGAAATTACCAGTACACTACTGCACAAACTCTCTAGTGGTGGGACCAAGGCATCTGCATTTTTCAAAAGTTCTACATTAATTTTTGCAGGCTGACCATTCCTAAAAATTTGTGGGACAGTGGCTCTCAAATTTAGGTATTCATCAGAAGTTGTGTTCGCCAATATGTACATTGCTGAGTTCTAGGCCTTCCCAAAATTTGAATTCAGTAGGTTGGCAGTAAAACATAGGTATTTGTATTTTAACAAGATCCTCGGCATTACGACTCCATGATTATGCTGAAAGTGATCTAGGGTTCTGTCTCATCTCAAGAAGACAGGAACTTCAGGGAACAGGAAATGCAGCCAAACTAAAATTCAGGGCTCTCAGCTCATGTTAATCATGAAAATCTGAGAAATGAACAGAATTGTCCAAGTTTATCACCAGGTTTTCTCTTTTACCATCGAGAAAGTAATTGATTTCATATCTGAAGAGAAGCCTTTCATGAATGGATAAAGAAGGGTTTTTTTTTATAATACAATGGAGTACCACACTGCCATAAAGAAATATAAATTTGAGACATTTCTAGGTAAAAGGCTGTACCTTGAGACTATACTCTTGAGTGAAATAAATCAGACACATTTGTTCAAATAACACATGGATTCTCTGGTGTGAGAAAGCGAAAGTGTAAATAAGGATCAAAATGTGTAATATTATGAAATAGGAAAGAAGTGTCCAATTGGGAAGGGAAATTAGGAAAGGGGAGGGAAGAAGGAAGAAAGAGAAAATAAAAAAAGAAAAACATAAAAAAATCATTTGTAAGTGAGGGGAAGAGGGCTTGAAGGGAGGGGAGGACAATGGGGGAAAAAAGAAGAATCAAGATATATCATGTACAAGTACAAATTCCCTACAATGCATATGATCATTATGTATATCTAAAATATGCCACCAAAATTAATTTGAAAAATGAAGGTGGGGGGAAAAAAACTAGAATAAAATGCACAAAGTAAAAGAGAACTTAGCATTTAGGCAGGAGTATTTCTCCCAGTCAGCTCTCATTCCACATCTTGCATTTTGAAGTATCATCAAAAAATACAGTGAATGCTTAAAATTGATCTTTTAAAAATTATTATAAAAAGACGATTATCATTAATCCTCCTCAAGGACTCCTTTCCACTTCAAACACATTCGAATCATCATTCTTGCCACTTTCTGAAGCAATTCTGGAAGTCCTGTTTCATGTCCTTAGTTTCAGTATTACAGATGGCTCAGTGTCCTGAATTAAAAGAAAGCATTTGCTTTTCGTAGTCATTTTGACTTTGCGGAAGAGCTGGAAGTTATACGGTAACATATTTGGTGAATAAGTTGGATGAATACACACCGTAATGTTTTTTGGAGACTGCCTTTCCATTGGATGGCATTCAACAGTAGCATTAACCATATTTTTTATTACACTTCATGAGGACACTCACGAAACAGTACTTCCAGAACAGCTTTAGAAAGTGGCAGGAACAATGGAATAGCTATGTTTGGGCAAAGGGAAGTACTTTGAGGGGTTATTGAAGGCAATGTGTGCAGTGCTTTACTGTAAGAAGTTTTTTCAAAAAAATTAATATTCACCATATGTTTTGATCACACCTCATATGTGCATGCATAATATGCCAGAGGAAATGACTGGAAAATGAGAGCTTAGACAAGACCATGTTCTAGTCTTAGAGAAGGGGTGGATTTAGAGGGTGAGATGGAGAAGCAAGTAAACAAATGACACTGAAGTACAGTACATAAGCAGGCAAGCTCTGGAATCAAACTTACTGACTTTAAAACTCTGTTCTAACATTTATTAGTGGAATGACCTCAAGCAACTTAGTAATTTTGTGCCTTACATTCCTTATCTGTAAAATGAGGCTGTTACTGTATTAGTAAATACCTGAATATTACATAAATTATTATTTATGAAATCACGAAAACAGGGTTTGGTTCATAAGAGGCACTATCTGTGCTCATTAAAAAAAATTAACTAGCCAGAAAAGAAAATATTTTGGGGGGTGAGGGGCCAGATATTGCTTTTGTTGTTTTTAATGTTAAAGTTAGGACGCCTGTTCATTGAAAATAAAGTTTGTGGAGAGTGCAACATTGACCTCCATTCTCTACCAAATGCTAGGTTGCCTGGGAATGGCAGCCATTATGTTTGTTTTATGTGACTGGTATGAGAGTTTGCCTGCCAGTAAAGTGACACAGGAGTGAATACAAAGCACAGACACCCCTACTTTGTGGGTGGCTGAACTATTTTTCAGAAAGAATCTGGAAAGTTTCTGATCAATTTTATTATTCATAATACAAATCAGTGCAATTCTCCAAGCTCATTTAATGTTGCCCAAAATACGAAGTTGCATTATTTTGTTTTGTAGGCCATGTCTCTACAGCATGATTTTTAGTGAGACTGTTTGTCCCAAACTCCCTAGCAGTTCCAATCTCCACCTTTTTTTACTGTGACATCATGATCAAGTCTGGATTCTACAAATTCAGAGCATGTAAAGAACCAGGCAGGTGCCAAGGAGAGCAGATAGCTGATCAACAGATATTTAGCACTGAAGCCTACAAGGAAAATATAGGAAATTATTAGTTTTGGCAAGGAGGACCAAAGAATAACTTGACTGTGGTTTCTAGAAATTATAAGGTATAACTAAATGAATAAAACGTATTGAAAACCTTCACTGAGGAAAAATGAGCACTGTGAGAGAAAAAGGTAACAAATAATGCTAGGGATTATTGGGATGGACAGAAAAGGGCAGATGGACCTTACTTGTACAAGCTTTCTAAAATTGGGATAATGTCTATTGGAACTGTCCAAGTAGAGTCCCTCCTAGAGGGGAGAAAATGAATTAAACATTCATTCAATACCACTTCCTATGAGTATTGTAACTGGAAAGAATCCACAGAAAATGTCTCAAAATAACATAGATGTCTCTAGGGGTGCAGAGGTTGCAGCCTGTGGCCCCCTTTAGATTACACATTGTCTCACAGGAAAGGAAAAGAGAGCAAACACCTTAACCCCATCCCCAGTTTATCCTTTGGTCTTTAGACTATCTGTCCTATTTAAAATAGTCAGGGCCACATTAGGTTAGATTATAGCAAAAATAGGCTTCTTTAAGTAGATAATACAAAACTTGTCTAAGAAAACTCAACAATAATTGTATTATCTCTGGCATGCTGTCAAGGAATTATCTGTATTAGGTGGTGGAAAGATGCCAAAAAGCTATTTAAAGTGCAAACCCAGTTGTGCAAGTCAATCAGCCTTTGGTTACAAATGAATTAAAAAGCTGGAAGTCTTCTTCAGTTGCCCTCCTTTACCAACAGTAACAAGAGCTGAATACAATTAACAAGTGACAGCTTCAACAGGAAGAAAAATTTCCTATGATGATAATTTCGTCTCCTGATCCTTTTTCCTCATCACATACTCTGTTTGGGCTATTTGCAAAGCGTCAGCTGAAAGAGCAGTGTTTGGCTTCCTGTGCACACTTTAGCTGCTGCCAAGAATTGCCCATAATGCTGTTTTAATGATAAATTAACATTTGTATCATAATACGTTCAATCTGAAATAAATGAGGGTGAAAACATTAGTAATGATTTCTCTTCCCCCATCCCCACTCCTTTCACTAGTAACTGGCTGCAAACCCCAAGACAGCTGTCCATGGTACACCAAGGCCAAGGAGCTTTCTTGCCAACTACATGGTATTAGACTCATTCAACATTTATTTGACTGAATTTTAATGAATGATAGGAATAGTTTTACTACTGCAGACTATACAAAAATATGCTCCACTGGCTTTGGCTAAGGATTCCACAAGTCTGCAACTCTATTTGATTTTCCATACTTCTGGAATGTACTGTATTTCCTGATCCTGATAGTATAAGGACCCACTGTAATGGGTGGAGTAGAAGCAGAGAAAAGAAATTTCTGGTAAAATCTTAGTTCTAATCTTCAAAACATCCCAGAGAAAGTAGTGTTTGCCTATCAGTGTTTTTTTCCTAATCATGACCAGGAGTCTTGTGGGTCTGGTGAACGTCCATATATTCAAGAAAAAATTGTAACTTTATTAATTCCTTTAAAACGCTATATATTTCCTTTACTGATAATTTCAAATCCACTGTCCATACTAAGAAATAGGCTCTTTCCTTTGATATTTATTGTCTAATGGATGAGAAAATAAGGGGCTTATAATGAATTAGAGATGAGCTCAAAATCTTTTATTAATTCACATTCACTATTTCCATTGTGCAGAACAAAGAGACATGAACTACTTTTAACAAAATCTCAGATGCTCACAGATAACAGAACCACTGAAACAACAGAAAGCAATTGATCAGCCACGAAGAGTCACATTCAGCCCAAGTGGAGCCCAAATGTTTGCTTTCCATACTTCATTGTTCCTTCATTTGACAATTACACCTTGAATTTTTTTCAGAAAACAACCCCTCCATCACTCTCGTCCATGTTTCAGATAAGGATGATGCAATCCACCTGACCGCACAGAAAAGCAGATGACTACAGCTGACCAGGAACATGAACTTCAATATATCAACTGAAATTACTGGAAAAGTGACATGTTTTCTTTCTAGGAATGTTAAATTAACAAGACGTAAGTCTGGAGCTGTTGATGACCATCTTTTCTAGCATTTGGGAAGAGCTTAGTGCATGGATACCAACATTAGAAAGACAGCACCAAGAAATAGAGATGAAGACAGAGTTCTCATTATCTGATTGCAATACCTTGATCCTGATGATGCAAAAAACGTCCTGAAAATGGTCAGTTACATGACCATAAAACCACTTTGAATTATTTTTTCCTTGCCCACAAATGAAAAAGTCCCAATTTACAAATGACCAACGCATGATATCTGCTATTTGGAGAGCATCTTGAAGTTCTTTTGAATCCAATTAATTGAATACTTACTGGCTTTGTTAATAGCATTGCCATTGTCTCAATTCTGGTAAAATTCAACTTCATTAGAGAGATTTTAAAAATATGCTGTGAGCCAGCAAGAAAAATATTTTTCAATTCACCCAACACAATCTAGACTATAAAAATAACTTGACCTTAATCTTGAAGAAACCCAATTATGTTCTAGGAAAAGGGAACATAGTTCCTTTGAAGAGATATATTAGTGTCAAGAGCCACACTATAAAACTGTTCTTAGAAGTTTTTAAAGAGTAAACATATTACGTACATATGAGCATAGAAAAACTGAAGTAATTTGTATCTAAGGAAACAGGAAAACTACCAGCAAAGGAAGAGACAGGGTTAATGCCAGAACCAGAACAAGAGAATGTGTGGGGGAAGAAGATAATTTCTATCCTATGCAACCCTTTGATTAAGTCTTCAAAAGTCTAAACAGAGCTAGGACCATTACACAGAACAGAGACTGTAGTCCAGTGATCTCCAGATTTTTCAT
>RJWM01012942.1:0-54931 GCA_004363535.1 Dasyprocta punctata | reverse complement strand
CTGTCACCAATTCCTGAGGGTCTATTACATACTCCACAGAGGAACACGTGCTGTTTTCTCAAGGCTAATAAAGAACCATCTGCTACCCTGCATGGTGCTTAAAATGGTCAAGGTTTTTCCTGCAGGATGTGAAGCACCAGACCAAGTCAAATCTCCGGAGGTGAACACCTTCATCCCCCAAATGTGTCCTCAATTCTAACGCCATGAGTTCATTTTCCTCTCAGCAAAAAACTTCTGATTGCTACTGTTCCTAAATGAAGGCTCTTTTAGGATTAGAATGCAACTCTTGAGAAATTCTCTACCAATGTTTTACATTTCCTTCCCCCACCAAATCTCAGCACAAGTGGCCACTTATCTAAACACTGTGTAATGCCTAGAAATTCTTCCAACTTGCACCTTGAAGAACTATCATGGAATTTGAAGAAGAGAAAGTACAGAGTTGTGCAATTTGGGAAACATCTGAGAATCCCCAGATACTTCACGCGCGTATCAAGTGTTGACATCCCTTTCCTGGAGTGCACAGGGCTGACTTCCTGGGATCACCTCCCATTGCCTTCTAAGAACCAAGGACAAAAGAGCTGTGAAGCAGGGCCAGAGACATATGTCAGACGGCAGCCTCTCATCGCATTAGGAGACTCAACTCTCTCTGAGACTCTCAACATGAAATAATAAATTATATGGTATTTGTTTGTCCAAAGAACTGAAATAAATTGTTTTCTGGCTCTCAGTGTATACACTCCTGGAAAAAAGAACCTAAAAGGACATTGCTGTCTGCCACAGTGACAGCAGAGGTATGGGCTGAGCGGGAAGTGAGATGTGGGATCTACAGAAAGCAGCACCTGGAACCGAAGACCTTGATTTGGTCTGTGGACCTGTGAGGGCTCAGGGGTTGTTGCTCTCTGTGAAGGCCACATAGATCACCATTGGTTACGCACTTTGTTCCTTAAATCTACCAGATCAAATCTTTTTGATATTTCACCAAGATACTTTATACCTGCTGCTTGGAAAAAAGGACAAACCTTTATTCTCATTCTAGGAAGATACTTTCTGAAGCCCTAACAAGAAAATTACTCCATTATAGAACTGAGAACCTAGAAGTTTTTGAGACCAAGTACACTGGAGGTGTATATTTCAGTATACACCTTTCATATGGTTTCCTATTGTTTAGTGCCTTTTTTCTTTATTTTAAGAAGGATTATTGGCTTCTTTTTGAAGACTATGAAATATACGCCTGCTGCTATCTAACTTGTTGGTCCCAGAAAGTCTCCGGCACATTGGATACCATTGTCCTCAAGCTGTGTGAGCTTGCAGTGTTACCTGTCTGACTGTTTGGACTCCTTGGCTCACTGGGACAAGATTGCTATGTGCTTCTGCTGCTCCAGGCTTTTTCAGAGAAAAACAAAGTGTCAAAGGGGTTGGTAGCTTGACTTGCTGCTTTGTCAAAGCTGTTACTATAAATGTTAGGTTATATAGTCTGTCTACTTGGAATTTCAGTTCTTGGTAGCCTTGGCGCTATTCTGAAGTAGATTCTGCAAATGATGGAGAACAAAGTTAAATCTGTGTGTCGGGAACAACGTGATATGGTCTCTACTATTGAACAAGGAAACCAGCTCTTCTGAAACACTCGAACTCTGGAGCATAAAGTCCACTGACGCAGACTGTGATTCCCATGCACTGCTTGCTGACACTGTGGAATTTCCTAGGACCAAGATGTAAAATCTGCTCAACATCTACGTATGAAGAAAATGGACAAAAGTTCCAAGTGAATAACTGTCTGTAGCTCTTAATGTGCTCAGAATTTGATAAACATATAATCAAAGAATTAAACCTCAAGTATTGAACCTCTTTGCTATGCAGGTTGGTCATAGACAAAATGCAAGTTTTTTAATGCTGGGTGTGGTGGCAAGAGGTGTCGGCCTTAATCCCAGCACTCTGCGAGGCAGAGGCAGGATGATGGCAAGTTCCAGCCCCGCCTGGGCAATTTAGCAACTTTGTGAGACTCTGTCGCTTAAGTCACTGAGCCAGACTCCTGGCCCCTCTGTCTCAAAATAAGATATAAAAGTGGGCTTGAGACGCGACTCAGTGCAATACCTCATACAAGAACAACAACAACAAAAGAGATTTTTAAAAATACCTATGAGATTTGCCATAACACCAAGGAAAAGTACTGTCCACAGCCGTACCCTATTGACTACAGCCTGTGACACAAACTCTGTGCTCAATAAATATTTGTTAAACAAATGAACTAATATCCCGGTTTGGATGAAAAGGGACTAAATTACTATTTATCAGCTCATACACGAACCATGCCCAGTGCCAATGCCGAAAGGATCATCCTTTGCTCTCATCACCAAACACATTTGATGAGATTTTGTGGAGTGGATTAATTCAATGCAATTTCACATAGTAATGAAGCATCTACTATATGCCAAACCGTGCTAACAGCCTAGGTCTTAGAAAGACAGCCGACAAGGAAGTGTAACAGAGCTCAGAAAGCCACGTCAGTCGTCACCTTTAGGGACTGGCTGCCGGGTGATAAATACAGGAGCCCGAGCAATGCAAAACCACTCCCACGGGTCTTCCGCCACGCCCTGAGGGAAAGCCCATCCACGGCAGGCCCTCCGCTGAACAGTCTCCCCCGCAGAGCGCTCCGTGCGGCCTGCTCCTGTGTTACCCACGGTAACACACGGCTCACCTCCACACCTCGCCCGCCGTCTTCATGGGTTACTCTTTGTAATGTCTCATCACACTCGATACGGTTCCCAAAGGGACCTTGCTAAGCTTCACCCCAACCAACAACCAGGGTAACCACTGACACGTACAACCACCCCCTCCCGGTCCCCTCGCGCTCAGTGACGTCCCCGAGCCCATCCTGTGTGGACCACAGACACTACCCACAATGCCGCGAGGGTACCACGCAACGGGGAGGCTCGGATTTCTGCTGGGGCAGATTCCTGCCATAAACACCGAGCAATGGTAAGCATCTTAACAAAGCGTTATCATTAGTTAGTCTCCAACCCCGCGCCCCAGACCTGTGCACGACACCTGATGCGGCCGTCTGCCTGTGCGTGGTCCTGGCTCACTGGGCCCCTCGGCCCAGAGGCTGTGCGCAGCAGATGCCATCTCTGACCTTCGATCTAAGTCCCCAGGCAAAAAGCCCACGGCTGGGCACGAGCGGTCAGCTGCCATGGTTTCTTCTTGAAGCTCACTAATGAATGAACACTGCACTCAATACTGACAGCAACAACATCATGCCAGTCCTGCCTACAGTGCTGCGGACGCAGGATGAAACGCACGCTTTACCTGCTGGCGCTTTTCAAATTCCAGCTTGATCCGGGACTTGATGCAGTTGCACGTGTCCTGATAGGTCTGCTGCAGAGCAAGTTCCATAAGGTGCTTGTGGTAGGCTCCTGCCAGGTTCCCACAGATGAAAATGATCGCGTTGGCCAGGATCTGTGGAGACAGAAAGAGCCTCTCAGTAGGACAAGGTTCTAACTGATGCATACGATAAAGCAAAAGGAATAAAAGCAAGTTTTAAAATCACGACTGCAGGAAGCTTCCTGTACGCCTGCCTCAGACCAACATTCTTGTTTGTCTGACAGAAAGCATGAGCCCCCATTTGGGATTCTGTCCCCTTCTGAGTCTCAGGTAGGGATCCATGCCCCTCCATAGACAACTGTGTAGCTACTCTCCTGACTTTGGGCACAGCCATGTGTAGAATTTGTTTTGCTCTTCAACCACAGCGTGGACAGAAGGACTGCACCGTACCCAGCCAGACTTTAGAGACACTGTGTATTTCAGGTAATACCTTTTTTTTTTGGTCTCATCAGAAGAAGACCATGCTCTGGCTATCCCACTGGTCCCCGGGTGAGAGATACATGGAATGGGGCACAGTCTCTCGTTGGGTAATGCTGAGATTTCTAGGTTGTTACACACCATTATTGTGACAGTTGGTGACTAATACATGCTCCCTTCATGTCAGAACCATATGTAGAGTCTGGATTGATAATGTCCCACATTATCTTTTATCTACCGAGGAACAAGGCAGTCTTTAAGTACATATAGCTTGGTAGCCTTTTGATGATAAAAACAATTTATGTTCACACATATTTGGGGGAAACAAATATTTAAAAATCTAACTGGAACCCTAATTTTCCTGCCCAAGAAGACATTGTATTGCCCATATGCTGTATCCACCCAGTTTTTGTCTTTCTGTATTAAAACTGGTGACATCCTTGGTGTTGGCGTCTTGTTCCAAAAGACCAGAGTTTGTGCCAACTGTAACTTTGCACTTCGCTTTTTTACAATTAACGTTTAATAAAAAACTGAGATCATATAAATTCAATGGGAACGCTATGTTGAATGCATAGATAATATTCAGCTTATGACTGTCAATAGTTAGCTGTCTTCAGTGCTTGCTGTCAGCCGTGTGTGCATTTGCCTATACACGTCCATCTCATGTACAAACTTTGACTTCCTATTTGATCGTTTCTGTAGCCCCAGTTACTAAAAATATACGTAGTCAAACGGCATGCACATTTTGGGTTGTTGATCTATTTTGCAGTTCTGCTCTCAGGGAATGTTCCTTTCCTGTTCTCACCGGCCAGGCAGGCCAACGGTCCTTCCGCTGTGTGCTGCTACTGTGCAGCAAGAGCCCCGAGCTCAGGGCTGCACCGACAGGTCGGCTGGTGGATGGACAGACAGATGTAAATATCCACCCTGTCTTCCACATGACCATAATTCTAACCTACCCAGATCACTCATGGCTTCCATCACAAGACCGGCGCAGCTCCATTTCCAAAGGCCCTGTGACTTTTAGTAAGCATGTCTCACAACACAGATTAATTCCCCACATCAATCACCTGACTTCGTGGCAGGAACAGGTAGGAGATTTACTCCCAAGACTTCAAGGTTCCCTGTGGTGGGATTGTCCAGAAAATCACAACTCCTCCCTCTGCATACAACCCAGGCATTCTACAGATACGGTTTGGAGCTCCCCAATCTCATGTTCGGTCACCTCAGTCCCAAACGTCCTTCCATGGATCTGTATTTTATCTCCCCTCCATTTGCCTAGATGATTAAAACATTCACTTTGGGTATTCTTCTGTGTACAGTATTTGAGTGTGATATATGCACACAACGTGTATGCACGGATGTGAATTGTGTGACATACATGTGTGGTGCAATCTATTAATTCATGTGTGATCTGCATGTCTGATTTGTATTCCTGAGTACATGTGCTTTGGGCATGTGCTAGGCATGTAACACATGTGCTGTGTGTAGCAGGCATGTGTGCTTACAATCCCTGAGTGTGTGCACCTGGGAGCAATGTGACAGCCTTCAGTGTGAGTGCCACACACGTCTGGCCTGCAGGGGGCGCTCTTCCTCCTCATGTGCTTGCCATCACCTATATGACTGTGAACCCTGGACAGGGGAAGCCTGAGGACCTTCCTGGCTCCTATTTGAGGATCCTCCTCCAGCTGAATCGAGGTTGATTTTGGCACAGTTTGATGCTGCTAATTAAGTCCTGCCCTGTTTAGTTTCTGCCAAAGGACCATCTGGTTTGCTGAAGATGCTTCAGACCTTGTCATTGCCTGGCGGACTTGCTTTGAAGAACAGGGCCCCAAGGAATGCAAGAAATGAGAAAAGCTGATGCAAATCGCACTGTTTACAATTAGAGAATACTCGTTCCTTATTAAGTGCAGCTGAGACAATAATAAAAATAACTTTGTGATTGTCCATAAAAGCCTTCAGGCGTCTTCATCAAAAATGCCTTAAAAGCAAAAATGTCAACACTTGAAAAATAAATGTCTCCAGAGCGAGGACCAAGTGGAAGCAGCAGAACAGAAGGAAGCCAGCGCCTCCCCAGCCTCCCAGCCCGAAGCGTGGATTCAGCACCTCACAGAAACGCCCCAGCGTGCTGCTCCAGCCTCCTGAAGGAGAAAGCCTGGCTTCCCTCGACTTCTTCCTAGGATTCTGCTCCCCACTTCCTTCCTGTGAATTGCCGAGCCTGCATCAGGCGGGCAGTGCTCTTGTCCAACTGGAGAGCTCGATGCCCTGCCCTGCAGTCCCCTGCAGATGCATCAGGGGAGACTCAGACACTTCACAGGGGTCACCAGCGCCAGTCCTGGGCTGCAGCCCCGGCCACCCAAAGTGGCTTAGCCAGGTGCTGACCAGCCCGCGTCGGAACTGTCAGCCCAGCATCCTGGCTCCTTCTGTTATTACCATAGCTTTCTCCTTCTCATCATCTGTGCCCAAACCCTCACTGCAGAACGAGGTCAAGGTGTGCTGCGGGACCCCCGGGCCACATCTGCAACCCCAGTGTGCTGACAGTCGAGCACCTCTCGTCTATAAAGAAGGTCACATCCCCAACTTCCCACAGGGATGCCTGTCTCTCCAAAAAGAAATGTGGCCTCTCTGCTTCCTGCCTAGCTTCCAGCCAATGTCCTTAGACCAACGCATGACACTGGGACATTTGTCTTGTCATGGAACTTAAAGAAAAACCTTGATCCATCCATTCTGGATGTCTCAAACTATGTGGAGTTTCAATCTTTCCTGGCTACTGACAATTGGAAAAAAATGCATTTGCTGAGTTTTATGTTGAAAGGAAAAGTTTACAAAATAGCCAAAAGCTTTGGTGCCAGGTAAAATATTGAATTTCTTTTCTAACAGAAGACTTCGAAATTACAAGCATTTTTTCTGATCCCTTGTTTCTTACTGTAATTCGACATGCAAATTGGTATTTTGATAGCAAAATACATTTCCAAATATGACGGATGTCCTAAAGCATTTCTCTTTCAAAACGATGCACTCATATGACTTTATACGAAACCTGGAGCACAAAGGAAGTGATGGTAGGTAAAGAAAAAGCATTTTATTTTCTGGAAGACTGTGAAAGTGGACCACATGACTAAAAAAATCTTCTTTTCACAATGTTGGATTTGTTTTATAACATCACGCTGTCTTGATGTCTTCTTTTATCTTGTTGCTTCATTTAGCTTCTCTCACATCTGTGGGAAAACAGGAGAGGGAACTCGGCCTCCCACGAGATGCCTTGGGAGAAAACAAATTGTTTAAGATAATAACACCAGTCAAGGTTTACCCTGAGGATTAGAC
Source organism: Dasyprocta punctata (assembly GCA_004363535.1). NCBI lineage: Eukaryota > Metazoa > Chordata > Mammalia > Rodentia > Dasyproctidae > Dasyprocta > Dasyprocta punctata. The sequence goes on along the minus strand of RJWM01012942.1, from coordinate 47,815 downwards.
CCAGCTTTGGAATTGCACATAGCATGATCTGCAATCTGTACAAATCGAACTGCGACAGGACGTCGCCACACAAGCCTGGCTGTCCACAGCACTCCCCAGCTCCCTATCTTTGCTTGATGTAAAAGTGGAGAAATTTGTCAACACTTCTCAGTGACTCTCAGGGAAGGGATACCATTAAACTCTGTGCTGGTGGGTAGGCCAGTGGTTACCAGCAAGCTCTGATGGATTTTGCTTTTTTCCTAGGTCATCAGTGCTCTTCCAAATACACTTTCTATCCTTTACTCCTTGCAAGAGTGCACACCACAAGAAAACCTGGAAAATCGACATATTTTATTATTTTATCTTATAATCAGGGAAACAAAGGTCAAAATAAATAAGAGACCTGAGAGCACAACCTGGGCCAAGCTCGGCCCCTGAAGTGACCCCTATTTCACCTGTTCCATCCCAACTCACAGGCTTCAGGTCAGGTTCCCCTGGAGCACCGAGACCCCAGCGAGCACGTGGGAAAGGTGTGTCCACAGAATCCCTAGACTCACATGCTGCTTTGCAAGAAGTTAACGTTTTTCCGTTATGTTAGAAAGCATTCATGTCGTATGCTCTAAAGGGTGTGCATCACTTACTTATTTTAAGTGGCGACAATTTGGAGACCATGTGCCCCTGTGGCCCTTGACTGGTTCAACCTACATGTCTGTGCTCACTGAGAAGAAAGGAGTGAGAATGTCAAGCTGCTCGCCATCAGAGCATGTGGCTCACAGGTGACCCAACTGAGCCTATGACACCTGGGAAGAGAACACCTGAAGGTGCTAGGTCACTATGTTTTGAGAAATGCACTATGAGCTAGGCGATGGCTGAGATCTCTTGTGACTCCGAGATACTCCATATTTTAAGGAAGCAGATATTCCAATTCTTCATCTTGTACCAGGGGTGACAAATTCAAAGGGCCACAGGAGACGGCAGGAAGCACACTCGTATGCACCTGCAAGTCAAGGGAAAGAGAGGATCCTGGCTGTGGGCCAAACACTCTCATTTAATAATAGTTTTTTTTTTCTGATCTAGTGGCACAGTGTTAGAGGAGGAAAAAGTATTATAACATCTGAGAGAAATCATCACCATAAAACAAAGCATATCATAAATATGAAAAAAATCAATTATATGTCAAAGGAAAATAAAAGGGAAAACAAGAACTTGATGAAGAGAGCTGCAAATGAATATTCAGCAAATCCCCTGCATCTCAGAACGATCAAATTTGACTCAAGGGAGAAGATGATTGGGTGGAATTTTCCTTAAAGTTATCTCTCAGACAAGGCTACAGAAAACTCCAGTCCCATCTCCTCAGCATTTAGTCTCCTCAAGAATTAAATTAACTGGACGCAATGGCCTCAGGATCTCCGCTTTTTATGTCCTGTAGTGTGCTCCGGCTAATAACATCCATTGATCCTTGGGTTATGTGCTAGAATCTTCTTCTCATTTAAAATCCCTCCAAATGGAGAATAGTGCCATCAGAAAGAAAAGCATGAAGAACACCGAAAGCACAACAACTTCAAATGCGGGTGCTGTTAGGGCTTTGGGTTAAGAGACTGGAAGTGAAAAAAAAGAGTCAAATGCAATTTCATTTCCTAAGAAAACTACCATTTCAAAATAGATAGAACTGTTGGGCACGATTATACTCTTTCATGAGAGATGTGTTGTTAAGTCGTTGTGAAGGATAGACATCTCTTCATTTTTTAAAATAATGCACCACAGAGACAAAACTCAAGGTTAGTGGAAGAACTAGATGAATTGGAAGGGGGCAGCTTGCAGAGTTGCTTGCTCCTTTTAGAAATGTTCCTGTGCCTCATTAAAAGCAAACTGGAAGAAAAGACCTCAGAAGATGCTCAAGATCTCGATAAAAGTTCTTCCCACAGACTAAATCACTGAGAACAGTTTTCCTCGCAAAGGAACCCTGAGTTAACTGTGCAGAAATTCCAACTTGGATGGCTGAGCCCAGTGACTGCAAAGTTGAACTGAACAGGGAGCAGGTGACCTTGATTAATAGTCTTGAATAGGAGCCAGGCATGGTGCTGCATGCCAGTAATCCCAGCTGTTTGGGGAGACCACAAGTTCAAGGCCAGCCTGGGCAGTTTAGCAAGATCTATCTCAAAATAAAATGGGGCTGCAAAAGTGGCTCAGTGCTACAGTGCTTGGCTGGCATGTGCAAGGCCTGGAGTCCAATCCCAAGCAACAGAAGAAAAGTTTAACAAAACAACACAGGGTTCTAATATTTGTAAGTCCAAGGAAGAAAACTGCAGAGGCTGCACTCCAGCACTTGCATTCCCTCCCTCCAGTTTCCAAGGCATCATTAGCCTGGTTTCTCCCCCATCTGTCTAAACTTTGACTTCAAGCACACAGAAGGATCTTAGCTTCAGGGCTTCACTTCTCTTTGCTGTAGAGAGCCAGGAAGACCAAACAAGTGAATAGGACAGGGAAGGACAATGAAATAAATCAAGATGATTATGAGAGTCAAGTTCTATGGTGAAATGTCTTTAAAGAGCCATATCAGACTTCCCAATTCTCCATAGGATAACCCTTGGTCCTTTGTGATAAGTTAAAATGGATAGAACTTGTTTTAACATTTAAATCTTTGATCCATTTGGATTCCAGTTGAGTTTAGTGCATGATAAAAGATATGAGTCTAGTTTTAATCTCTGGCATGTGGAAAGCCAGTTTTTCCAGCACCATCTATTAAAGTGGCTACCTTTCTTTTAGTGAAGGTGTTTGTCCCCTTTATCAAAGATACGGTGACTTTGTCTGGAGTTGTTTCTGCATCTTCTAATCTGTTCCATTCATCCCCAGGTCTATTTTCTTTGCCAGTGTCATGCCATTTTAAGTACAGAAACTCGGTAGTACAATTTCAAGTCAGGGATTGTGATGCCCCCTTTCTTGCCTTTGTTGCTCAGAATTGCCTTTGCTATTCTAGGTCTCTTCTGGTTCCAGATAAATTTTAGGATTGTTTTCTCTAATTCTGTGAGATATGGTGTTGGAATTTTGTTTGGGGTTGCATTAAGTCTGTATAACAATTTTGGAAGAATGGCCATTTTCACATTAGTTCTTTCTACCCAAGAACAAGGGATATCTTTCCATTTTCTGATATTCTATGCAATCACCTTTTCCAGAGTACTATAGTTTTCAATATAGAGGTCTTTTACTACCTTCATTAGAATGATTTCTAGGTATTTCATTTCTTTGGATGCTATTGTAAAAGGTGATTGTTCCCTAGTTTTTCTCTTAGGGAGTTTGCTATTCGTATACAGGAAAGCTACTGATTTTTAAAATTATTTTTTTAATTTTTAAAAAAGCAAAACAGAAAAAAAGGATAGAAATGATGCAGAGTTTCAAAAAAGAAGTACAGAATTAACATTAGTTAATATATTGCATATTGCTGTCTTAGAAGTTGTTGTTCAGGTTATAAAATCCAGGCACAAAAGTGATGAAACAATGACAGCACAAACTCGTATTTTTGATGAACTAACAAAGATTAGTAGTATAGTTATCCAATTTTGAGTGTTGACTTTGGATCCAGCTATGCTACTAAATTTGGTTATTAAATATAGAGGTCTTTTGGTGGAGTTTTTGGTGTCCTCTATGTACAGAGTATCATGTCACCTGCAAATAATAATCTAACATCTTCATTTTGTATCCTTATTTCTTTTATTTCTTTCTTTTGTCTAATTCCCCTGGCTAATGTTTCCAAAACAATACTGAATAAGAGTGGTGACAGTAGACATCCTTGTCTTGTTCCTAATTTTAGAGAGAAAGCTTTCAGTTTTTGTTCATTTAGTATGATGCTGTGACTCATTTGTCACAGATGGTTTTCATCAGATTGAGTTGAAGACCATCTATTCCAATTTTTGGTAGGGTTTTTATCATGAATGGGTGTTGGACTTTGTCAAATGCTTTTACTGCATCTACTGAGATGATCATATGGTTCTTGTCCCTGGTTCTGTTCAGATGGCTTGCATATTTATTGATTTGTGTATGTTGAATCATCCCTGTATGCCTGAGAGGAGTCCTATTGGTCATGGTGCATACTCTTCTTGATGATTTGCTGCATTCTGTTTTTCCAGTATCTTACTGAGAATTTTTGCATCTACACTCATTAGGGAGATTAGCCTATAGCTCTCTTTTTTGGTTGGAGCTTTCTCTAGTTTTGGTATAGGAGTAATACTAGCTTCCAGGAATGAATCTGGGAGTACTGATTTCTTTTCCATTTCATTAGGGAGTTTGAGAATTAGCAGCATTAGGTCTTCTCTAAATTTCTTGTAGAATTCAGCAGTGAATCCATCAGGACCTGGGCTTTTCTTTATTGGTAGGTTTTTTCTTCAAATTCACTGATTGATATTGGATTATGTGGAATTTTTAAATCTTCTTGATTCAGACTTGGTAATCAATATATATCTAGGAATATGTGTATTTATTCTGTGTTTGCCATCTTATTAGAATACAGTTTCTTGAAGGCATTGATGATCTGGATTTCTGCAGGATTTGTTGTGATTTCACCCTTTTCATTCTTAATTGCACGATTTTGTGTCTTTCCTTTCCCTTTTCTTGACAAGGGTGGCTATGGGTTTTGTTAATTTTATTTAATCTTTCAAAGAAACAACTGCTTGGTTCTTTGATTCTTGGTATTGTTTTCTCAGTCTTCATTACATTAATTTCTGCTCTGATTATTATAACTTCCTCCCTTGTATAAGTTTTGGCTTGACTTTCTCTTCTCTTTCTAGAGGCCTGAGGTTCAACATAAAGTTTATTTGAGCTCACTCTATTTTCCTGATATCAATATTCACTACTATAAATTTACCTCATAGGATTGCTTTCATTATGTCCTATAAGTTCCAGTATGTTGTATTGACATTGTTGTTTAATTATAGAAACTGTGTAATTTCTTCTCTAAATATTAAATCAGAAACACTAACTCTGTTGGAGGATAGAATAGGTAGAACTCTTGAATACATTGGCATAGCCAAAGATTTTATGAACAAAACTCCCATCACACAGGAACTACCACAAAGAATCAACAACTGGGATCTCATCATATTTAAAAGCTTTTGCACAGCAAGAGAAACAACCAACAGAGTGAAGAGAAAACCCAGACAACTCACAGTGTGGGAGAAAGTTTTTGCCAGCTGTTCCTCAGACAAAGAACTACTATCTAAAATATGTAAAGAACTCAAAGAAATCAGACACCCCTCCCAATTTAAAGATCCAGCCCCAAAAAGGGCATCTGAAAGTCACTTCTCAGATGAAGAGTTAAAAACAGCAAATAAATACATGAAAAAATGTTCAACATCATTAGTTATTTGAGAGATGCAAATTAAGATAATGCTAAAATTCCATCTCACTCCAGAAAGAATGGTCATTATCAAGAAATCAACCAATAACAAATGCTGGTGAGACTGTGAGGGAAAAGGAACGCTTCTCTACTGTTGGTGGTGTGGACTGGTGCAACCACTGTGGAAATCAGTGTGGAAATTCCTCAAAAAACTAACAGCAGAGATTCCATTTCACCCAGCTATTCCCCTTCTTGGTATCTCCCTGAAAGAATTAAAAGCATCATACACAGTGATATATGCACACCCATGTTTATAGAAGCATAGGTTGTAATAGCTAATTATTGGAAACAGCACAAATGCCTATCAACCAATGAATGGCCAAAGAAAACGTAGTTTTTTGTTTGTTTGTTTTTTGCAATGGAGTACAATACTACTCCACCATAAAGATGAATAAACTTGAGACAGTTCTAAGTAAATGGATGCACCTTGAAACCATACTCTTAAGTGAAATAAATTTGAAACACAATTGTATTGTTTCTCTGGTCTGAGAAACTGAAAGTATAAATAAGGACCAAAATGTATAATAGGTATTGTAAAATAGAAAGATAATATTCAATTGGGAAGGGGAACTAGAGAAGGAGTGGGGGGAAAGGAAGGAAGTGAAAAGAAAAAAATGAAAAAAGAAAAAGATGAAAACAAAGATTTTGTAAATAAGGAGGGGAAGAGGAGTTGAAGGGAGGGGAGGGGAATGGGAAAAAAAAGAATCAAGATATATCATGTGCAGGTACAAAGTCCCTATGATGAATGTGATCATCATACATACCTAAAATGTACCAATAAACTTAACTAATTAAGAAAATAAAATGGAAGGAATCACTAACACCATAATTGCAATAGTCTAGATACAGGATGCCCCCAGCTGGTAGTGGTATTAAGAGGTGATGAAAATTAGGAGAGGGGCCTTGTAGGAGTAAGTAGGTCATTCTGGAGTGTGCCTTAAAAGAGGATATTTTATCCCTATTTTATCCACTCAATCTCTCTTCCCCCCCACCTTGTCTCCCTCTCTCCCTCTCTCCCTCTCTACCCCTCTCTCTCTCACCTTCCTTTCTGGTTACTATGAGTTGAGTTCCACAGTCTCTTCACTCTGCCACACCCTTCTACCATGATGTTCTGCTTCACTGCAGGTCCAAAGGCAATAAAGTCAACCACTATGGACTGAAACTTCTGAAACCATGAGCCAAAATAGACCTTTCCTTCTTTACATTGATTTTCTCTAATGTTTTGTTACAGTGACAGGAAGCTGACTCACAATCACTCATATTTCACATCTCTTGCATTCAAAATGAGGCCAGTCATTTCCTTTTTTTGTTGACATATTCCGCAGGCTCTTTATACAAAGTCATGTTAACAGATATTCCTCCCCCACCTTCTCTTGTGTTTCAGAACAGCTCCTTGCCTAACCCTGAGTGCACCTGTGATTATACAGTCCTTCCAGGAGAGTGCGTTTCCAGTGACATTTAGAGGATTACATCTGACATTTGATCAGCCAACAGATCAGTGGTTACCTGAACTTTTCATCCCTACTGATATTCAAAAGAAGCAATTATCACTTAGTCTTTGTCAGTCCAGAGAGTTGGATGAGTGCTAATTTATTCCAGACATGTTACATCTGCTTATTTCAGAAACTCAAAGATCTACCGGGTCCTAGATCTTCCAAGTGCCTTATTAAATGCTGACCTCTGGGCCTTTCCAACCCCTCTCTCCTGCAGTAACAGCATCTATACAATGGAGGGGAACACATTTTGAGCATTCTTTCTCAATGCTTTTCAAAAATATGTGGACATGTAATTATATACTAATTACAACCCCAAGTTTATTGGTCATAAGTCTGTTCTCCTAAGGATCTGTATTAGCCAATATACAGCTTGCCTAGTTAAGGCAATCTTATCTGATTAAATGTTGAAAGAAAAAGAAAAAAGTACTTAACACAGTTTACTTCAGACTTTTCATTAATTTAGACTTTTCATTAGACAGACCATCTTTCTAATTAATCCAAATCCATGGTGATTAGCTTCTTTAATTTGGGGGGGGCGCGGTACCAGGAATCGAACTCAGGGAGGCACTGCACCACTGAGCTAAATCCCTGGCCCCAACTAGCTTCTTTTAAACATCATTCGTAACTCCCTTTTTGCACCAACACTTAATTAATAAGTGGCACATTTGATCCTCACCTGCCCATTTAAAGATTTAAAGATAAATGATATTTAAAGTCATTTAAAACCATGGTCTCAGCTCTGAGAGACTCCAATCTGCAGCTTAGATGAGAAGGAAATGACACTCCATGCTTTGGTGGACTTGTGGAGTATTTGCTTTCCACTAAGCTCATGTTAAAAAGGGATATGTGTGCTTTTATGGGTACATGGGGTACATTTATATTGATGTTCCATTTGCAAATTGCATTGTGACCTCTTGTAACCCACTGATAATCTATTCAGGAGGAGATAAATTTAGAATTAAACAAAACAAAGCATAGTGATCACGAACGGATAATAAAATATTTTATGAAAGTAAATGCACTGAAATGTAGACATTGAAAGTAAGAGGAAAATGGAGGGATGAGTTTGAAGAGGTACAGGAATTACAACACATGGTTAGCATAGTCAAATCTAGGTGTGCCTTAAACCTGTTAATAAGTGAATTCACAGGGAGGTGATAATGGCAAAATTCTGGAAAACAGTCATGAACTCTGAACAAGGGAGAAAAGCAACAAGTGCTATGATTCATAAGGCCTAGTTTGATTTGGAATGCCAGTCTGCTCAAAATATGCTGCCCCTAATCACAGTGAGATTTTAAAACATAAGGAAATTCTTGGGTGCATATATGAAACCACTTGCAAATAGGCAAATAAAATTTTTCCAGTTACAAACTAGCTATAATTGCTTCATTAATAATAGTAATTATGAAAAGGGACACCGGAGAGCAGCTTTCCTTGATAGAACAAAAGGCTGAAATGCACCTAAAAGTAGTATCTCCCCACAGTGTATATCTGGGCTTCCCTCTACCACCTGTTTTCCTCTCCTGAAGTACGTTCTCCTCTAAGTTATGTCCTGTGAAAAATGCAGAGGCAATGTTTTAACCCAGTGATGCCACACTCCGGTTCATTTCGATCAGAGACTGTATACTGCCTTTCCCTGAAACACCTCCAGTTCTCTGAGATGGACAGGGACTGCAGCTGCCTTTTGCAGCCTGTGACGCTTAGGCATCAAAGTCCAAATATGTGTGCTTTGCTGAACACACACTTCAGTTTGCTAGACCTTTCCATATGCAGACAGCACAGATTTAAAGAACAGAAATTTATTTTCTGGAGGCTATGAGCCCAAGACCAAGGTGTCAGCAGGGTAGGACAAGGTTTCACCCTTTGGCTTGCAAATGGTCACCTTTTTGCTCTGCCTTCATGTCTTAGCTCATACTGGTCAGACCACAGAATGGGTAACAGTGAGTGGGTAATTTATCATAAGAAGAAATCCATCAGCTCACAGATCTGGAGGCTGGGAACTCCAATATCAATGTATCAACAAATTGGGTGATTCTACTGCATATTGTTGTCCTCAAAATAGTTGCTCAGATTACCAGATATAGGCATGCAAAATTGATCAAACAACACAAGTGCTATTTCTTTCAACGAACTAATAGAATCAGTAGTACATTGTCAATTTTCTGTCATCTTGTTTTGAAATGCCCTATCATTTTTCTTTAGTTTTTTTATTCTCTTTAAAAAAATTATTGTTTGGTGATTCTGATTCCAAGACAGCACCTTGAAAGTTGCATCTTCCAGAGCAGGAGGAGGAGGTGGACAAGGAGGTGGAAGGCGGCTGAACCTGACCTTTTGTAACGGCGCCAGCCCACCCGTGAAGGTGGAGTCCTCACGGCTCAGTCACCTCTTAAAAGTCCCACTCTTCATAGTGTCACGATTGCAATTAAATTTTAGCATGAGCTTCGGAGGGACATTCACACCACATCACCTCACCCGATCGTCTTCCTGTGACCACACATCTCTGGTGTCCCCGTGTGTCCTCAGGGCCTCCTCTCCTAAAGACGCCCGCCACGACTGCACCAGAGCCCACCCTAAGGACCTCAGTTTACCATAATCACCTCTGCAGAGGCCTGACCCGGAAGTACAGCCATGTTCGGAGATACTTAGGCAGCAACATCAGAGAGCACGCAACTCAGTCCATATCAGCATAACTGCCGGGCTCAGTGACAATGCATTTATAGATCACTAGGGAACCCACATGAAGCTTACACTGGGAGGCATTAGAAATTTGGAGTCAACACCTCTTCTGCAGAAATATCACATAACACGGTGAGTAAATGAATATGGACTGAGATATTCCTTAAATCACTTCATTCATTTATTCAACAAACATTTTCTGAGCCTCTATTAACCAATTAGATTTTGTAGTCTTCTCAAGAAATGCAATTATCAAAATAAATGCAATAAAATGAACAAATAACAAAAGTAAATTTTTAAAAAGCCCAAAAATAACTGTGGATGATGCAGAGCAGACTTCTGAGCTAGAAGCGGGGAAGCGTTTATTTACAGTCACGTGTTTCTCAGGATGACCACCTGAAACAGCCTGCCATTACAGACCCTCACTGGCTAGTTGTCTTTACAGCTAACATATGGACGCTTGGGTCTGAGGGAAGGCTTGTGATAAACTGAAAGCACTCCCTCAAACAGTATTTTAAAATTTTACTCAAATAAATAAATTCTCGAATGCAGAAGTTCTCCAATTTTCTTGCTTCCTGATGCATTCAGTGTCTCATTAGCTTTTTATATCACTCCTAGGCTGAAGGAAATTCCCAGAAATTTTGTTTATTATGCAGAACATAATAATGGTCATAACAATTTAAGTATGATGCCCTAACTACTTTGTGGATATTGAAAAAAACGCCACCATATACTGAAATGAAACATAATATTTTTATTTCATTCTTAAATAACCGCGGTGACTTACTAATAGGCTATCCATAACCACATGACTGCTGAGCTTTGTGAAATTTCTCAGAACTGGGACTTTAATCCAACACAGTCACCTGTGTCTCCTATCCTGTTTTGATTTCCACACTGTACTCATTTTGACTGATACCAGCAACCAAAAACCAAGCTTTGCAAAGATATGATAACAACAAAGGAATGTAGTGCAATCTATCTCCAAAACCATGAGTTGCCTCAGCCTGGCGGTCTGCAGTGTCTGCTAGACACCTATTCCCACTGAACTTCCAGGCAAATTTAAAATCTCTAGGAGTGCCCTTGGGTGCCTGGGCCCACACTTCGGAAACCACATCCCTAAGGAAACAGTCTCAAAGAAAATACATCAATAAAAAATAAAATGAATTGTTACTGAAATTACGGTGGACTTGCCACCTCTCTGGTCCTCGGTGAACTTGAGACGCACACCTGATCAATAGCAGGTGTGAGCTCTTGGTGCCCAGGTTAAGCCCAGTTTTAGGCAAGATCTTGCCCTAAAAATATGGCAGGTACAGAACTGTTACAGCCTCACGAGTGATGATATATAAAGATGTTGGCCAGGATAAGGAAAACCAAACCATCTGCTCAGGAGTACCCAGGTTCACAGAGAAGTCTTTACTACACAAAGACCTCAGGAAGCAAAAGGAGGAAGGTGGAACTAGAACCTGCAGGAAGCTGCTGCTGTGGGAGTCGCCTGGTCCGCAGGAGCTGGGAAGGAGCAGGGTCACTCTTCTGTCCCGCCTCCCACATGCCTGACACGAGAGACGCCACGGGGCTGAGGAGCTGCTGTCGCACACCTTTACTCCCAACTCCCGGGGTGCAGGGAGATGTGTGACCAGGCACCTGGGCAGCACACACTCAGACCACGTCCACCACCTTCGGCCACAGTGGACGAGCCAGAGGCAGACCCCGGGCTCACCAGAGTCTGCCTCTAGGAATCTGGGTTTGAGTCTCAGCACTGAGGCTGCCCCTGCGGAGCGCCTGTGAGGGCGCCTCGGGGACGCTGAGAGGTGAACCGCGAGGCTGAGCTGTGGGGAGGGAAACACCAAGCTGAGCAAGCAGCAGTGGGCAGGGACGGCCCCTCCTCCAAAGGGCGTGGACAGACAGAAGGCCGGGTCCCCCGGGGGTTTGAGCGAACTTGAAAAAAAAAACTGGGATGTGAAATACTTCCCTATAACCTCCTTCTCCACGTTTACTCAAACCACGCCGCATTCTGTTCTCTGTGATCCACTGCTTCTGCCCGGAACTCCTTAGACTTACGAAGCCCACCTCACGTCAGTTCAGAACTAGTTTAGATGACTGCGAAAATGTTCAGTGGAATCCAAAATGCAATAAATACTGCTGGAACTAGTCCAGGTCCGAGGCACACTGACCCTTCCAAGCTCGACCTCCAAGATGTCCCAGGTGAGCTCCAGGGTCGCTTCTCTCTCAGTGTTACTTTAATGCGTGGCCTATGTTACACAAAAACATCATCTGCTGTGTAAGAAAGAACACAACTGGCTTCTGTCCTGGCGCCTGGGAGGAGACTCTACACCCTTGGATGTCCTGAGGGACAGGAACCTTAGTGTCTCTCCCGAGCCCTTTGGATGACGCTTGAGGTGGTGCTAGGAGAAGCCACGGCTCGAGATGAGCCAGGCACCTAAGAGAGCAGCCCTGAGCTCAGAGGGACTTGGCTCTGAGTCCTACGGGGCACGGGAGGAGGACAGAGTCTGACCAGGCCTGGGAAGTGGCTGAGGACTCTAACTCTCAGCGCCAGTGCTCGCAGCCTTTGTGATAAACACGTGGATGTGCCAGGAGAGGTCACGAGAATGCAGTTTGCAAGCCGCTGATCAGAATGCAGGAGCTGGGAGTCCCCAGAACTTAGCTGGCATCTGAAGAAAGAAGACCTGGAAGCCTGAGCCCCAACTCACGGATCACCCTTAATTCCAGGGGTTAATGTCTGACTGGAACTGCACACCACAGCTAGGTCAGTGTGGCTTCCAGACTGCTGGCTCAGATGTGTGGCCCTGAGGACAGGACCCTCCAGACCAGCCACACCTCTGAGGCTGAGCAACTCACGCTTCTGCCATCCAGCCTTTCCTGGGGCCGCTGTGGTCTCTCACAGCTCAGAGCTCCCAAGCCCGACCTTCTCCAGAGACTGGAGCCACCTCTGAGTTGTTACTACTCTTCCTCCCACCCCTGACCCAGAACGGCCAAGAAGTAGTCACTGACCCACACACAGGGGTTAAAAGTCCTGCTATCTTCCCCCAGAGCAAGACGAATTCTGGCGGAATTCCCACTCTGTGCTCCAGTGCCATCAGGCTAAGGCTGGCCTTTGCCCCACAGCTCCGCACAGCTGGGCACAGCTCCTGCCCTGGGCCCTGTGCCCCTCGGGGTCCCCCGGCTTCACCTCCATGCAGCTCACCACATCTCAGGCTCTGTTTCTGGGAAAGAAAACCATCAATCAAAGTCCTTATGCATCTGTGTTGCATAAAGACCCCAAAGAAAAGTATTTGTCTATTTATCATCATTCCTTTGGTGTACACAAAGGCCGGTCTTTCCCGAGGAAATGGCATGTGGCTTCCCATTCACACTGTGGTCTTGTCAGTACTCGATTAGGAGGCTTCTAAGTAGAGAAGAACGGCTCCTTTGTGTAGGACTCAGGTCCCCCTTTTTCCTTCCCTCTTTTCAGGTCTAACCATGAAGAACTGAGAAACACCTCTGAAGGTTAAAAAACAAACAGAAACTACTATGTTTGGGGAAAGAAGAAACAGTTAAGAGTTAGATGTATGCGGGTGACTCTGACATTAAATCGACCCTTCTAAAATAAGGTGTCTTACGTGCCCCGTCTTAATCAAAGATCGCCAAGGTACCATCAGGCCCTGGGCAGTACAAGACCAGGTTTTTGCTATAAAAATTTGTGGTCTTGGTTCAACTTCTAAACCCAGCTCATTTTCATCTTAGTGGACGCTGTGTCACTTACCTTCCCTGACTACAACACTTCATAAAATAATGGCATGCTCGCCAGGTAACCTTCCACCCGTGCTTTTTCAGTTTGTAAAGAAAACGAGAGATAAAACCCCAAACTCATTTCAGACTGCCATGGGCACAATTAAACTCTCCAGCACTCACGAATCTAAACGAATTTCTGGGATGAATGAACATTCTTCCTGGTGGTATGAGGAGCACTGCAAGCCAGAGTGAAATACAAACCCATCTGAGACTATTGGCATTGTGAACAACAAGTATGAAAGTTGAAAACACTCATTCTTATTTATAGGTACACACATTACATAATAAACCTGCCAACTAAAAATTCAAGAGTAGAAATATTGGTTGTTTAAATTCAAGGCCAACACTCTTAGGTGAATTATTCCAGAGACAATAACTTTTTAAGGGCCATCACAAGGAGTAGACATCCTAGCTGACAACTAACATCATAGTTTTTATTTTTGTCTCACATATAATACAGACATTAATGTACCATGGCGATGTTTACTTTTGCAGAATTTATTTTTACTATATGAGACATATTTTAATATCTTTCTTTATGACTTTACAGGGTTATTTGGAAACTGAAATCGAATAGGAGCAGCCAAGGAAGTTCACTGAAAGTTTAAAGGAGACAGATGGACTCAGAAACCATCTTCTCCCTGGGAACGAGCAGAGGCAGGCAGTGAGGAGCTACCCGCGGTCAGGTGGCCCCGAGAGTTGTTTTCCTAACAGGAAAATTGAAATTCTGTGCTTGCCACAAGGAACGGTTTTCACACCTCAAGGATTTCTAGAGCAATCACAGCAGTGAAAGATGCTGATGAGAAAAAGTCGTGCTGGGCATGAGAATCACTTGGGAGCGAAACAGGAAAGGAGGGACCAGCAAGATTTTAAATTATGCATTAAAAACTTTTATTTGGATCAAATTGACAACCAAATGCAGCAACTTGCAAGTAAAACACTGTGAAAGTCTACCTGAATGCATAAGAAGACCATGCACACCAGACTGGGAGGTCACCTGGAGTATCAATTGTTTCTAGGTAACAAGGATCCCAAGCTATCGCACTGGAGACCATGCTGACTACTTTCCTCTGTTTCACGCATCTCTTCCTCTGTATCATTTCCAAAAGCAAACAAACCTGCCCTTACCTAGCAATACCATCCTTTTACACACACATCCACACCCACACACACCCACACACACTAGCACATACACGTGTATGCGCACACGCACACACACACATTCATTTTCCACCTTTTCTTATTTTCCCTTTACATTCAAATTTCTGAGCCATGTCTACTTAAGCTCTCTGCACCTCTTTGGCCTCTAAATCTCCTGAACGGTGATGCAATGCCAGGATGCCACCAAAACCCCTCCTGCGAAGCTCCCCAGGTGCCCTCAAGTCTGCCGAGCCCCACGGTCCCTCTGTGCTTCCCCAACCTGATTCCTAAGTGCGTTCTTCACAGTCTTCTTCCCCTCACCAATGATCCTGACTGTCTCAGCAACCCGGGCACAGGTGCCTTGGGTCTGCCCATCTCCCTGACTGCGTCTGCTATGACTCTAATGTAACTGTTCCCCAGGGTGCTGCCTGGTACCGCCCGCTTCTTCAACACCAACGAAGCAACTCTGATGGCCAAAGATGGCTTAAGCTCAGATCTTTCGAGGCCCAGAAGAGATGGCCTCTCCACTCCGATGTCTCAGGAATATATCCTACCCTGGATTCTTTCCATGAACCATGCACACTAAATCTTTAACTCCATCCTTGTCCTGTGCCCCATTTCTGCTCTGGGTACCAGGTTCTCCTTTCCCATCCACCAACATGGCCATGACTCCAGGCTCAAGGGCACTGCCCAGAGCTTCCCTCTGCCTGGTCCTCTTCCCCTGTCAGATGGCTCCTCCTTCTTTCTTCTGTGTCCAGTGCTCCTGCCCTACACTCTGAGTACCCTTCTGCTACTCGCCATCACAGCTCCCTGCATTCTATCAATTCACTTGCCTTCACCCTCCTGCCTATTGTGTCTGTCCTATGATAGTCCCTGCCCCAAGAGGACCAGGATCACATCTGTTTCATCACCTTATGCAGATGCTGAGTAATTTACGCAGCGTCTATCATAACATGGATTCAATGATGGACAAAATCCCTCCTGTCCATCTCTATTAGAACTGGAGATAACTGAATTTATTTACTGAACAAAAATGTAGTCTTTTATTCAACAAATACTCATGAGAGCTTACAATGTGCCAGTACAGAATCTGTAATTTTAAATAAACAAATAAAAGGCAAAAACTCCTGTCTGTGGATATACATTTAAATGCAAATTTTAGTCCTGGTTAATTTACTTCATTTTTCTGCCTTTCCTCTTTAGTGAGAAAGCTTCTTAGTTGCTTTATATTATCTTTGAACATCAGACAGATGCTTTGACATGTATCTGCTGTCCTTTTAGCAAATCGATGTAACTAATGCTCAGCAAAGAGAAGATGAATTTGGCTTGAAAATGCCCCATCACAGTTAAACAAATAGCACACAAATGTTTCATGCTTTGGAAGTGAATAAAACCCTCCAGGTTTGCTAGAGTTGATTGTGACCTGTTGGGTGCATCGAAACATTAACGAAAGGATCTGTGCACAGAAAAGTGAGGGGAGGCAGGGTGAAGATGTTGAAGGACATGTGGGAAAGGCGAGTCTCCAAAGAAATAGCTGTGTCCAAGACACAGGCATCTCGTGAGCTTGGCTAGCCTGTGCAGTGGTGGAGCCTCCCTCCAGTGGAGTTGCATCCTGCAGGTCCACAGCGTTGGACGCCTTGATCCACATGTCCTCAGTGTCACCCCAAGAGCAAACACTGATCCTTTGGCAGTAGAGGCACATCGCCCCCACACACTGTACATCCAGCACAGATGCAGACACGCTGCAGGCTTGTGGCATTAAACCTTCCCGGGGGGACTGGGCAGAGAAAAAAGTAGCAGGGGTGATAGAAATATCTGAGGAATGTTCAAATTTTAAAAATGTATCCCAGTAAAAGCCACATTGCCATAAATTTCCCTCAAAGTACTGCCCCCACTTGGAACACGCTTGTCCCACGGCTCCTGTCACTTGCTGAAGCAGCTCTTTCCTGAACATCTTTGCAAGGTGTGATCAAGGCAGAACGGGGGCGGGAAAAAGGAATTCAGGTGCGCTGTGTCCACGCACCAACCCCTCACGAGCAGTGGAAACACCTGCAAGCGCACACTAATAAAACAAGACATAAAACCGTAATTTTAAAGACCAAACCAAGTTAATGCAAAAATTTCATGATGAACAAAAGATCAAAAATTTTAATAAAGTCAAAACTAGATTTCCCAAAGGTTTTTTTTTTCTTTTTTATCATTCCCTCAGTGTGGCTGCTGACAGGACACTTAGAAGTCATACATTTTTAAGTTTGTTCACATAGAAAGAAAGAACAATCAATGGTGTTACATGTGGTTGAGAAGTCAGTCAAGATAATGACTGAAATGAGTCCATGGAATTTAGGGACAAGTCATTGTCATTGGGTCTGTTCTTTGTCTTCTTTTAATAATCATAATGTCAGTTAAAATAAAACTACGATGCGTGCTGCTGCCAGGTGCCATCCACTGGAGAGGCAGGCTGGGGAGAACCCGATGGCGCGTCCCCATCCGCCTACTCACCACGGCTGGTACCATGTGACTTCCGGCTTGTCCTCAAAGCTGAAATGACCATGAAATGTAAATGCTTTGATTTGATTCAGAACATCAAGGCACCCAGGACAGTGCAACTGAAGACACTCAGGAGACAGCACTCCACAGCTGCTTCAGAAAGTGGCAAGAACAATGGGATGACTGTGTTTAAAGAGAAGGGGAGCTTTTGAGGGGCATTAAAGGCAATTCTAATTCTTTAAGTGAAACACTCGCCATATTTTAGATCATATCTTGTATCCAAAATGCACCTTAGGAGGGTGATAATGTAAAAAGGACAAGAAGCAAGGTCTTGGGCATTTAACCAGTGCTACACTGTCTACCTCTGTGCTCCCAGATGGCCTTTGGATATGGTGGCTTCCAGCTGCAGAGGGAGAAGGCGAGGGAGAAGGCGAGGGAGAAGGCGAGGGAGGTGTTGACATACAATTACTTGGTCTACTGCAAAAAATCTTCCTCACAATAAATGTATACACTGGCATTCTCAGTTTAAATATCACTCATTTTCCGCCTTTTACAGAGAAAGTGAGCACCCCAAGGCTAATGGAGTTTGGATTCTTCATGGAGGAGTGACTGCTCCCAGCAGACAAACACCACCTGGGTGACCAGGCTTCCCCAAGACTCATCACGACATTCTGCGAGTGTCCTGTAACTGTCCTTCAGTTACAGACTGAGATCGCCATAGACAGTGCCCCTCTTCACTGCTGAGCCCTTTTCCTTAGTAACAATGATTTATACTGAATACTGTACATGACTGTCACTGTGCTTTATATCTACAATAAGTCTAGTGAAAACTAAGTCTTCATCTCTACATGTGAATTTCATGCATAACCTATGCTCTGTTTGGGAAACCAAAGATTTGCAATGTTTTAAGGCATGATGTCAAATCTAAGTGTTGTGCAGATACACAGTACATCTTCTGACTCGTTGCTGGCATTAGAAAGGCAAAAGAAAGCTTTGTGAGGTCTTTTCCTTCCAGGAGCTCTGAAGGAGCCTGTGCATCAGAATCACCTGGCACTTTTAAAAGACAGGTACATGCCTGGGTCCCAGTCCTGGAGAGTCACCAGTTTATAATTCTTTAACATAAGTCTCTCCAAGAGAGTGTGTTGTGCAGGACCAATGAAGAACCTAATGTCAGATAAAAAGCAGATGACTCAACTGGAGGACTTCCAGAACAAACAAACAGCTAGGGGAGAAAGGAGAGCTGAGAATTAATAATGGACTAAATAACAGCTAAAGCCAATAAGAACAAGCTTTCTCTGCAGAAGGTGGCTCTGCTATTCAGACAAGATATCCACGCAATGTAACTTTTCATGCTGCAGGAAAGGCATCCTTCCTCCTGTTCAGGAGGGCTCCTGCACTAATCAGAGTAGAAACAATGGGCATCCAGGTTAGGAGCACTGGAAATCAACTAGGACAGCGGGGTGTGTCAGTGGTGGGCACCATAGGGAGCCAAAGGCAGAATGGAATTGATAAGAGGTGAGTCCAGACCCAGATGCAGATGTCTCACCTGTGCCGGCTGGTGACATTTCAGAGGACCCATGACAGTGGGTGAACAGGACCCAGGGTGGAGATGGAAGGCAATCAATACAGAGTATGATATTAAGGATACATTCAAGAGAAGACTGGTTTCCTTGCAACTTCTGAAGAGATATTTGTAAATGTACTCTTTAGAATTGTAGAGTTCATATCTAGTTTATGCACACATTTTGTTTTGAAAGTAAACAGTAAACCTCTCATAGTTTCTACAATACTGCAAAATCGAAGTCATCCATTCAGAGCTGGTTAGTAAATTATCTTCTGAAATCACATATCATTCCCTTTCCCCTTTGTTAGAGCGAGTCAGGGTCCCACACAAAAGCATTTGGGCCAGCGAGTATGATCGCGTTTGCACTAATAAGGGGTCACCTCCTTGGCAGGTGAAAACGCACCCAGGAGGCGCCTTTGCTAAGAATAACTGTTGGGTTTACATGATCATGGACCAAGCTTAGATTTAACTATAAAATCATCTTTCATAAATAATATTACCTAAACTTACTGTGAATTAACAACTAGCAACCATCTTCTGGATCACTTTTTGCAGGTCTCCCCTTTATTTCTCCTCTCCACATCGCCACTGGACACACAAGTTTTGCATGAATTTTCTCCGGCAGGGGAGGTGGCGGCCATGCTGACCCATCCCTGGCTCTCACCGTGCTGCTGTCCCCTACGACCTGTGTGCACAGCAGCAGGGAACACCTGGGAGCACGCTCCTCACCGCGGCCACCTTCCAGACCAAACCACAGGCTTCCCTAGGCCAAGTGCAGCTTCAGAAAAACTGTGCCATGCTCTGGGCCAGCGGAGCCACATGTGCAACAGCATCATGCTCAAGCCCATGCCCACCCCTGTACTTAACCAGGAAAACTGCAGCTGGCGGTGTCTTTGCTTCAGAGTTAGTGACTGCTTACTAAGTTAATAGCTGTTTTCATCAGTCCTGGCGTCAGGCAAGATGCCGACATGAGACAGAGCAGAGAAGACCCAGGACGGTGGGACTGTGTGAGCACTGCTGATCAACTTAGTGCCGACCTGCCCACCCTTCTCCCTGGGCACTTCCTAAGACAAGGTCTCCAAACCCAAGCATCCGTTTTCCCAGGCCTTCCTTCCACGCAAGTGGTGATGGAAGCAGATAGGAGAAGTTGGCTTTGAGAGAAAAAGGGCCTCGATGGCAACTTTTAATTTCCTATGCAATTCTTGGGGAACTCCTACAGTTCAACTCTTTCTGTTTACTTTTAATGTAGATGAAATGGCTGGATCTGCAGCAGCATCCTTATGACTGAGAAGAAAGCCAATGGACTCCTGGAGACATCAGCCCTAACTGTGTTAATCTGCTGGACCAACACCAGCAGACCCTCACCACCAAACTTCTCTTAATGTAAGAAAACTCAGTTTTTATTTTGCAAGCCTCTGTCCTCAGATTTTCTGTTTCTTGCAGCCAAAAGGGAGGCTGACTCATATGTTTTGGATGTATCAGTGGAGTCAGCAAATAGCCTTGCCTACATTGAAGCAGAAGTATTTGTCACATGTGACTTGCTGGGTGAGCTTGACAGATAGCAAATGAATCAATTGAGTCCACATATAAATGCCATACATGCAATGTGCTTTCACAAGCTGGCAAACCAATGCGAGAAGGAAAGCAGACCAACCTGAGAAAAGTTAACCTTTCCACAAGTACAAAATGCCGAGAGATGTAAGAGGGAGAGATGCACTGAGTGCAGAAACCACAGGAGAACACTCAGAGGCAGACCAGGAATTAAGTACCAGGAGTGGGGGTGAGGCTGCCCTGCACAAGGTGAGAAATGAACCTAGAGATACATCCTGAGGATCTCATGAACTTAGAACATGACATTCTGTTGGTGTATTAAAAAAGATCCATAAGAAGAGAAGACAGTTTCTTTCCTCAAGGAGCTGTTATCGAGTTGGGACAGTTACAAATTGTAAAAGGTAAACATCTACATGCATGAAGCTTGCTCAATTCACATTTGCCAACTGTGGTGAGTTTTACAGTGAGGATTCACTTGAAAGTTGTGAGCGTGACCTTTGCATAACACCCCATGAAGTTTAGGATTCTGAGATGAGATCATCGTAAATCACAGTGGACCCTAAATCCAAACCAAGGGTCCTGGTAAGGCAGAGGACGAGGTAAAGATGTGTGACCCGGGGAATGAAGACACAGGAGAAGCCAGGGAGGTTGAGGTAGAGATGGCAGAGATGGCACAGCAAGCCAACGATGGCCTACAGCCACCAGGAGCTGGAAGAGGGGAGACAGGATTGTCCCTGGGCATTCTGGAAGTGTTGTGCCCTGGATGTGGGCACACACGTGTGGTGCGAGGCAGCAAATGCCTGGCAGATCTAAAATCCTGGTTCACATATCAGTGCTGCAGAAATGTGATGGGGGTGGGAATGGACCCTGAGGGGAAAGAGGAGAAAGGGGTTCTAGGAGCACAGAAAAGAAAGGAATGAAGATCTACAAGAAGCCAGGATGGCTGATTTGCTGTGAGATAGTGGTGCTGCTTGCCTGGTGTGTTACATGAATGCTTCTGTTAGCAGAGGACTTGTTGTCCAAACCTGAATGGGACAGAAGGTGAGGCTGGGGAGAGTTGAGCTCCGAGGAGCCACCTTCCCTCAGGAAGCTTAGCACCAGATGTGCTCATCATCTGTCTCTCTCATTGATATTCACAGTGTAGAGGCCAGAGGTCTGAGGAAGACAGACAGAGTCAGGCTTGTCTGAATGGCCTCCAAATTCCCCATGGCATTCATTTAATAATGAATTGCTAACAACCTAATAGTAAACTGACCCCAAAAGCTACTATCAAAGGACACTAAACTGCACCACAGTGAAGGGCTGTTTCCTGTGCAGTGACTCTGACCTGGATGCACCGTCCTTTGCTTTGGGCCCAGCAGGGCTGGACGACTGTCCTGAACCCCAAACCCCTCACCATTCATCACAGCTGTGGAGCCTGAGCTCCTAACTTCCCTGGTACCCAGCTGTGTCTGTGGTTTGGGAAGATCTCCACATCCATGGCCATGAGTCATTTAGCCCCTCTTGGTCATCTGTAACACAGTGGCCTTCACCATGACTGCTGGGACCACAGTCCTGAAATTTCTGAGCATGGGACATTTCAACTGTTAGAAATCTCAAGTGGCTGATGAGTCCTCTTCCCTGCAGCCCCCCGTAGCTGTGCCCTGAGACATCACTTCATCCTGGCTCCCAGCCCTGACACGTACTGCTAGGGCACCACCCTGCACACCAGTGTCACCTTTCTCGGAGCACCCCAGTGGCTCCTCGCCTTGGCACTCTCTCAGGCCTCACATTACCTCACAGAGCTCAGTCTAAGTGGCTATAGTTGACAGAATCCCCTGCTGTGTCACAGCCCCAAATCTGTGTCTCCAGTCCAGATCCCCCTTCCTTCAGAACCCAGTCACAGCCTGCTGCCTGCTACATATCTACCTGGTGGCCCCTCAGAACACTCTAGAATACGGCCAGAAGGAATTTCCCATCCTTCTTTCCTACATTTATTCCCATTTCACACTATTATGTCACTCTGAAATGCTGCTCAAAGGGCCAAGTGTTCAGGACTTGGCCCCAGGCCCATGACAATTGAAAAGTGACAGAACCTTGAAGAGTGCAGCCTTATGGGGGAAGCAGGTCGTTGAGAGCATCCCTTTGAAGAGGACATTGGAATCTGAGCCCTCCTCCTCTTTTTGCTTCCTGGCCACCATAAGGTGAGCAGATTCTCTTGCCACACACTCCCATCATGCTGTCCTCAGGCTCAAAAACAATGGAGCCAAATAACCATGGACTGAGCCCCAAAAACTGTGAATGAAAGTAAACTGTTCCTCTGGTAAGATGATCTTCTTAGGTATGTTTTCACAGGATGGATAGCTGATGCATACACCCTATCTTCTCTGAGCATTTGGTGACATTCCCACTGCCCAGTCACTCAAACTCACAACAAGACCCTCCTCTCTGACATGTCCTTTTCCTGCACCTCTACTGGCTATCACCAAGCTCTGCCAAGTTCACTTCCCAAGCATCTCTGGAATGTGTGCCTGCTCCTCTGCACCCTGCTTCCTCTATTCTGCATCTCTCTGATCTCTGCTTCCTCCCCACACCCGCTAAGTGGTCCCCCTGTCTCCAGAGAATCCCTGCCCCAACCAGGCGGCAGAAGTTGCCAAAGTGATGTAGGTACATGGAGGCCCCCCGCCTGGGTCAGACAAGGGGAAATTTGGCCACGCTGGGCAGCTCTCAATCTTGGCGGCCTCATCCAAAATGCCTATTTCTAACCCAACTACGAAGTCCATATGGTTCAGCAGAGGTTGGGGAGCTCTGCACAATGAAGCCCTTGGGGACCCAGGAGGACAAGGGCTTCATCTCAGTGGAATGTCCATGATGCCTGTGTCAGAGACACAGTGACACCAGGTCCTGCCAGAGGTGCACACACTACTGCTGCTTGTCACCGGAAATCAGGTGACATGGGGGAGGGGAGTGCAAACCTGTCGTGTGTCCAAGCACAAACAATGCAATCCACTGCCACTCGTGCCTGGCAGCCATCTGCTTAGAACCCCTCAGTGACTCTCCGTGGCCTCCAGATCTGGTCCCCAACCTTGCTATGAATAGGAAGACCAAAGATGCATGGTTAAAATCCAAAATTCACAACCTACCTCCAGATAGTCTGATCAGTTGGAGACGTAGCCCAGGCATCTGCATTTGAATTAATGCCTAAACAGATGACATTGCTGGCAGTGCACCAGGCAGTCAGACTTTCTGAAAGCCTGGCAGCTGGCCGTGGTGGTGCACACCTGTAATCCCAGAACGCTGGGAGGCTAAAGAAGGAGGATTACAAGTCTGAGTTTAATTTAGGCAATTTAGTGAGATCCAATCTCAAAAAGATAAACAAACAAATAAAATAAAAGGGTTGGGAATGTGTCTCAGGGGAAGGTCCTAGGTTCAGCTCCCAGTACTGAAAAGAGAAGAAAAGAAAAATCAGTATGAGGTTTGCTGTTGTTGTTGTTTTCCCAGTACTAGGACTGGACTCAGGCTCTTTGCATCCTGAGCCTTTTTTAATATTTTATTTAGAGCCAGAGTCTTGGTAAATGGCTCAGGCTGGGCTTGATCTTGCCATCCTCCTGCTCCAGCCTCCCAGGTGTGGGATTACAGGCGCAGCACCACACCCAGCTGAGCCTAAGCCTCTTAGAGGAGCACAGAGTGGCCCTGATGCCGGGCTCAGCTCTGGAAGGCTGTCTGCATTCACCCATCTTGCAGCCGCTCTGCCTCCCCAGGAGGACGCCTAGGCTCTGGACTACCCGACCGGCTGGGTCACTGTGGACACGGCCTCTTCTTGCCCGCCGGCTCCTGCCCGGCCCTCTTCCTCGTGTTTGGTATGGTTGAACTCAAGGGATCCAGGACTCAGCTCCCGAGGCACTGAAGGCAGAAGCCCAGTCTACCGTCACTGGCTCTCTGCTTTATTTTATCTCATGCATTTATGTGGTCTCACGTGGTAAACCTTGTGCAGGGCAGGCCCTCGCCTGCGGCCTGATTGCCAGCTGCAGCGGAAATCTCCACTGAATGCTGCAGGATAGTGGCCTTTCCCACTTCCCAGCACAGCGCAGGACACAGAAAACACACCACACACAGCACCACCCGAGTCAGGGGTGCCCGCCCAATGAGGCATCCTCTGGGCCTCTGCGGCTCCCCCGCTTCCAGGGAATCTTCCCAGCGCGCTCTGCTGCCTCTGGAGAGGTAGGGAAGCATCTGCATCAGCAAGGTGGAGCCCGTCCCTCAGAGCTGTGATCCCAGAGGCCCCCGCACCCACCCAGGGCTCAAAGAGGCCTCTGTGTGGCTTCCGCTGAGCCCAGCCCAAATCGCAGCCCCAGCCTCACCCGGCCTGTGCTTGTGCTTCTTCTCCTTGCCTCCAGGCAGAAGCCAGAAATAGCACTTGGCAGGGGGAGGGAGGAACCAGCAAAAGCCTAATGTTGTATCTTTGCCCTTCAGACAGTTAAACAAAAGACTAAGATGAAGGGAGAGTTCCCGGGTTAGCTCACTGTAGAGATCCAACCTGAGAGAAGGCTTCTGGGCCTGACTCTTAGGAAAGCTCGAGAACATGTTCCTCATTCCTAGTTTCTCCCATGCCTCAGTTTCCCTGCTTGTGAGTCTTTGCAAGATATGATTATTAATACAGATAGTGGGGGCTGGGGATTTAGCTCAGTGGCACAAGCACCTGCTCGGCAAGTGTGAGGTCATGACTTCGATCCCCAGTACTCAAAAATAAAAAAAATAATAAAAATAAAAATAAAATAAATACAGATAGTGCTGATGCCGAGTGCCAGGGAATGGAAAGGTAGGAAATCATAAGCTTGTGTTCCTAGAGTCAAAATAACCATGAAAATAAATGTTCTGAATCAATTCAGGATACGGAAGCAGCCAGGACAGCATAACTACAGACACTCATGAAAGAGGACTTCCAGAGCTGCTTCACAATGTAGCAAGAATGGGGATGAGTGTGTGTAAACAAAGGGGAAGGATTTTGAAGAAGGTTAATGGCAATGTATCCTTTACTTTGATACATTTTTAATTGAAATATATTTTATTTTAAAATCTCACTATATATAAAAATATATATATATATATACAATACCTATTTTTATATATTTTTATATATATGTATTTGGAGAGGCTATTAGGTTAGGGATGGGACCAGGGCTTTAGATATTTCCATGAGAAACAAGAGCCCAATGCAAACAGTCCAGGGAAACCGGAGACTTGAGCAATCTAAAACTCAGCACCCGCTCTGACCAGGGTGCCTGTACTCCAATTTGTCCAATCTATTTTCTTTGCAGAGTTCTGGGGTTCTGCTCTGCAACCTTCAGATCCTCTCTTGGCTCTTAGTACGTCCCAACTGATACAGGAAAAATGGTCTCAGACCTCCAAATGATGTGGGGGAATGAAACTCCCAACCTACTATACGTACTGCGCGAGTTCATGTTCTCTAAAATTGAGGAATGAATTTTAGGAACAATGGAGGGTAAGAGCAGAATGTATTTATTGAGAGAAAGAAAGCTTCTGTCTGAGGGACAGAAGGGGGCCCGAGCGGGTTGCCAAAGATTCTGTCATCTTTAGGGACTTTTATAGAGTAAAACCATGATGGGGAAAAACTGGGAACTCACAGGGCAGACGGGCATAAGGTGGGACATAACCATGGTTAACCAATAACATCAGTTGCTCAGGTAAAATTGATTAAATCAAGGACAAATGGGGAGGCGAGTCACGTAGTAAGTGGGGGTGCTTAATGATAATGACTCTTCCTGTAAAAGGGTGGGATGCTGACTCCTGACTTCCTCAGGGTGATAGAGAACTATTTAGAATATCAATCCTTAGCATATGGGTGTATTTGTTTTGCCTTTTGTCTTGATATCTGGCCCGCAGCAAGAGGTGTGGGTCTCTTCCAAGGTCATCAAGACGTCTGGTCCTCTGTGCCGGTTTCCTTGAGGGCCTAGTCCTGTCTGACTGCCTATAATATTTCTGTCTAACTCAGTTGCCTGTAACACAACGACGGTCAAATTCTGTGCAATTCACTTTGTCTGCAGCATTTAACAATCTACGGGGGTGCCTAGGGGACTTTGGGACAGGACAGCAGGGAGCTGCAGGTACCTAACCCCCTGGGCAGGTGAGGCTGCACAGCCCCCTTCTGGAAGCCCTGGGAAGGTGTGCGGTCACTAGGCGGCAAGCGTGGAGAAGGGAGCATTTTCAAAGCACTATCACCATGTAAAATTTCTGGAGTGTCTATATGATTTTCTAGTATTTAAAAGTTAAGTCATTTGTCACTTGGAGACACTCATTGCCTAGGGGGCTATTAAACACTCATTCTTCTGATTTTTGAACACTAGGGAGGACTTTTTGTCTTCGACAAGAAGACCTGAAAGAGAAAAGAAAATAACAGAACTCTGTTCCCTTGATCCTCAAAGATTCACACCATTTTTTCCTTTTTTTTTAAAAGCCAATAACTAAAGCACTTAATTTATGTTTGGAAAAAAAAAAAAAAGAAAAGACAACTTAAATGCCCCTAAAATATCCCAGAAGCTTAAAAGATTGATGGAAACTACACCAATATTTACAGCAAAGACATTAATATATAAATATTTTTAAAGGCTAGAAAACTAGCAATGACAATGACCAACAAAGAATGTCCTGTGTAATTAAAAAAAACATAGGCAGTGCTGACTGGCTCTTTCATTATTACAGTGCTGTTTTTAATTGACTCCTCGTTCATTTCCAAGAGCCTGCACTGAGGTGGCCAGGTGGTTGGTGGCTGCCACATTGTGCTCAGTGGAGAGGAACAATTATAATTAGGTAACGAGCAAAGCCATGATCCTCTTGTAAGCCACTCTGCCTTCAAGAACAAAGCAAACAGATTGAGGGGGGCAGCAAACCAATTTAGAATGATAGACCAGTGTCCTAAAAAATTGGCTTAGAGAAGCACGGACAGCTAGCATTTTCAACTGGCTCTGGATTCTGTCCACTGAAACTGGCCTCAAGATTCTGCTGTCCTTAGACACAATCTTTTGTTCTGCTATGAAATAAAGTTCCTAATATTGATATAAAAGAGTAAGGAAAACAGCTCTTTACATAAGAGCTCTGGACTATTTTCTTTACTAATTTTATACAGGTTCTTTGGGGGAGATGTTTTCTAAGGATGGGAAATTCCACAAGCTTTATTCATGTGGTCATTCAGTCATGCGAGTTTTACTGAAGACAAGACAAGCAGATCCTCTGCCCTCATGCAGATTTATACTGTGGGTAGAGACAACGACAGCAAGTGAGTAAAACCATTATGTCAATAACTAGACTGTACGCATGTGCAAAGAAGGTGCTGTCTTGAGCATCACACAAGAGCTCCCAGATACTTACAAAGATTGGGGAACCTCAGAAAAATATTGATCATTGTCCTAAAACTCAGAAGGCCTAGGGCCCTTCCCCTCAAATGACTTGGGCTTCTCATCTTCTTCCCTTCCAGAGGTTGCCTGGTACCCATCTGGCCACCATCCCTGAACCCTGGCATCCTATGTGCTACCTCTGCTTCCCCCCCGGCACTCCTGATTGGCTGGGGTACATAGACACCACCTCCTTCAGAATGGACTGCATGGGGAACACCTGTCACTGCTGGCACCACTCACGCTGGCCCCTGCCCCCGCGCCACTCCTCTGGATCAGCTGTGACCACTAAACCCATGTACAGGCCCTTCTCTCCTCTCCACCTGTGTCCACACAGCCCTGGCAGCTTCTCCAGGGACATCAGAGCAAACGCCGATCCCCTCCACACGGCCTCCCAAGCCAGTGGTGGTCCTCCCACCGCCGCCTCTCCAATCCCAGGGGTTGCTCTTCTCTCCACCACGGTGCTGTCCACCCTGGCCTTTGGACCTTGAACCTGTAACCCAGATATTTATAACCTCTGGATCTCAGTTTAAATGACATTTGATGAATGAGGACTTCCATGGTCATCTCATTCCTAACAAAGATATTGTCTTTGCAGCATTGCATGGCTACTTTTCCTGTGTCCTTTCTCTTCCATGTAGTCATCACACTCAGCCATGTTATTTTTCTGTGAATATGTCACCTTCATTCTTTTTTTATGTACACGTCTGCAGTACATAACTACGGTCCCTGTGTGGAGTTGATACCTGTGCATGACACATCTCTGTTTTTTTCATCCCCTTTCCTGCTCTTTCCTCCCCATTCTTTCCATCTCTTTATCCTCTTCCCATTTGAAAACCATCTATCTACCTACTTCCTATTATCTATCTAAGCTCACAGCATTTCATTAGGAAAAGTGACTCTAGCACGACATAAAATGACACTTTGCTATCAAAAACAGCAAATGAAGAGACGGACCTAAAACCTTTCCCTGCCTGTTTTCAACACTCAAGCACATGTATTACTCCCTGAACTCAGTTTTTATGCAAATTCTGCATTTCATTCAAAGTAGTAAAAATAGACAAGTTCCCTACTGATGCAGGTTCAGGTGCCCAGAAGACAAGGTATTCCTAACGCTGCTGTTCGAGGGCCTCCCTGGCCCTTGGGCTCTCAGACTGGCAGCATCTTCAGGCTCTCGCCTGATCAGGTCACTGTCCTTCACCTCTGTGGGTCCCTGTGTCCAGTCCTGAGGCTCAGTCCCACCTACCCTACCTGAACCCTGCAAAATGTACCTGGAGCTGTCCGGCCTTGCAGGGACCCACAGATACTTCACACATTTCATGAGAAAAGAATACACGCTGCTGATAAAATAATTCTCTTTCGCTCATGAGTAAAATGCCTTGAACAAACAGGAAAACAATCAAAGCTGCCCCAGAATGTGATAAAAGACTGTAGATATCTGTCCCCAAGGGGGCACTGGGCAGCTGCCTCCTCTGCTCCCAGGATACTCCGGGAGCACTGGTCCCCACGCCTGCCTAGAGTCCAACCAACTTGCATATTCTTTCCAACTGCAAAAGGCTTGCTGCCAAAAATAGCAATGAAAGGAAACATAAAACTTTGCATTCTACCTTACATAACAGCAAATCACACTGTACCAGGAGGAATTCTTTTCATTAAGTTTTGCTTTCTGAAGGAAACAACAAGTCATATTTTTCTGTTTAAATAAAGGTCCTTTTGTGTGTGGGTGTGTGTGGGTATGCTGAGTGTTCCACATAATTCAAGAAGGATTTTCTCCATGGCCAGGTCGCAGAGGAAGCCTAGAATTTTTGTTCAACTTTACTTCATTCTAAAACGTCATTCCTTCAGGGATCTCCTCCTTGTATTTATTGATGGAATTGCTGTTCAGTTTACCAATCTATGTGCTTTTTCACCAATAATGTCTTGATTTCACAGTACATTATAAAAATATATAAGCTAGGTGCCCCTTGGTAGTTCACATATTTTTGGATTTTCTTGGAAGTTTTTAAGATGCTTTCATTTTCTTTAAATTTTATCACTTTTTCCAGTTCCAGGAATAGAGGCACACAGGCTGGCTCACTGGGTGTCTGTGCATTGGATGGAAAAGATCCTGCAG
This sequence comes from Dasyprocta punctata, assembly GCA_004363535.1. Lineage (NCBI taxonomy): Eukaryota > Metazoa > Chordata > Mammalia > Rodentia > Dasyproctidae > Dasyprocta > Dasyprocta punctata. The sequence continues at coordinate 18,240 of RJWM01012942.1, read as the reverse complement.
GCTGGATCACTGGGAATCAGTCTCCCTTAACATTTCTTCAGGCTTTACTTTCTTTTAATAAAATTATATTTTATATTCATGTAGGTGCTAAAACATTCCTTTGAACTTGGCCAATTAGCTTACCAGTTAATGTTAATTAAAAATGGTTTCTTACTATAAAATCTTATTTTTACTTCTCCAATGATATCAATTTCCATTTGGAAGAAAACATTTTTAGAGTCTGCCACCATAATATTTAACAGTGATTTCCAGGTGGATTATATTTAAAGTAGAAAACAAAAACATATTAATATATGTTTTGGGGATCCTCTTTCTTATGCTGGGAATTGGAGGACCTTCCAAATAAGCCCACAACTTGGAGGTGACAGAGAACAGAGCTGTGACTGACCAGGTACATTTTGCATCAAATGGTAAAATTCCACCGCACACGAAGACAGAGGACGAATGAAAGCCTCGGTATGTTTCCACAACGCATATTAAAAATGAAGCATGGGATGGGTGTGGCCTAGTGGTAGAGTGGTTGCTTGCACAAGAGACTGTGTTTAATTTTCAGCACTGCAGACAAAAAAAGAACAACGAGGAGCAGGAAGAGGAGGAGGAGGAAGAAGAAGAAAAAGAGGAGACAAAAAGACAAAAGACAACCCTAATAGATAAAAGGATTTTAAAAACTACTTCGAAAGTAAGGGAATGTAACCATCCTGTAAACATGTAAGCTCTATCACCTTTTCCCATTTTTCTCCAGGGAAATGGGAACAAATTGAAACGAAATACCATTTCTGCCTGCCCTTGACACTAAAGCACAAAGAAGGACGTGACGTCCATTGAACTCTACTCCGGGCCTATACGGACCACCCTTTTGGGTTCTTTCCAGGGCTGGGATGTCAGGCGCCTGGCTTCAGGACTCCAAGTGGGAACCTGGAACTTGCCTGTCCTCCTGTCTTCTAGCCAGGGAGGGGATCGCCGGAATGGCTCGGGCGATCAGGTATAGCCACCGACAGGACCAGACAGTAGGGTTTCCTACCGTGAGGTAGGCAGGTAGAGATATGAGAGCTGGTTTAGAAGTTACCAAACTGGACTGAAAAGACTAACGTGACCTATTCACTGGGCATGCCCTGGGCCCGGAGAGCCAAAGCCTAGCGTCCCCAGCCTGTATCACACCAACCCTTCTGTTTCTGCACAAGATCAGCCTTGGTGATTTTAATGGGTACGTGGGCATTATTTTTTAACATTTTTATAGAATGTAAAATAAAATGTTGGGATTATATAAAAACTGCAGGAATAGCCTAGCGCAAGCAGTAAATTAAAAAAAAAAGTTTCACTGTATAAAAAGCAAAAAAAAAAAAAAGAAAAAAATTAAAAAGGACAGGAAAACAGAAAAAGGCTTTGTCTCAGTCTTTCTGATATATATGTATCAACTCATATTTTACCTAACATGAAAAAACAGTCCAGTGTACTGCTTTAAATGGTAATAAGCTGTACTAAGCATAAATGTCGGGCTTTTTTTCTAATGCTACTATTATGTTACTGCCCATCACAATTATATGTTAATTAAACTCAGGATGGAACTCAGGGCTTTGTGCATGGAAGACAAGCGCTCTACCCTGAGCTACACCACCGCTCTACATGAGCGGTTCCTAAAGCTAAAATGAAACTGCTTACCACTGTGAATTTTAAGTTAGTAATTAAACCGTAACAGAATGGAATTAAGTTTAAAATATAAAAAACCCTCAAACATAAACAACTACTTTCCTTTTCATGTCAAATGTTATTTCTTTTTCTGCTGCTAAAATATGAAAATTAGAGAATGTAGAAACAAGCAAATTCTCACTAAATTATTGAGATAAATTAATAACTACTTTTTAAATGCCAAGAAGCAAAACAAATGGAAATTGTTTTCTCTCTATATTAAAAGTAACCACAGTTACATTACAGATTCTTGTGGGTTGCTTTTTTCCATACCATAATGTTTATTCCTTTTGGTACAATTTACATTACACTATGTCCCTGATAAATAATTTTGTATATTATTTCACATTTTCTGATAATGAAAAGCATCTAATAGACTCAAAGTATTTCATTAACTGCACAGAAAAATTTTGGTTTCTTTATGTAAGTCTAAATGAATCACTTATTTTTCCCTCAATCAAAACAAAAACTTTGATTATTTAAATATTCCTTTGGATAAAGAGAACATAAGGATCATGAAAAGGCTTACAGGATTATAAATCTGTATTTTTCAGAAAGCAGAATTTTAAGAAGGATAGCAAGTGTTTAAATATAATCTAGCTTTGCAGCAGGTCTCCAGTTTTTTGTTTTTTGTTTTTTTTTCTGTCAGGAAGCGCTCCTATCATTTTCTAAGTAAAATAAATTAAATGGCAAAACTAAAAGACTACCAATACCATCCGATGATGCCTACAACTCATCGTCTGGGTGTTCTCAATTTAGCCTTCATAGACCTTTTCTTACGTTCATTATCGGCATTTTTATCCTTTGTACTTCCTTGAAGTACAGTGACTCTCAAATGACTCATTTCCTTTTATTTCATTTCCATCAGCTCCTTTCAGCTTTGATTTTTAACTTCGGTAGATAGAGTCTAAATATTTGCCTGGCTATGGGATCTGGTAACCATAGCGGCCAGGTGTGTAACCTCTCACAGAATAAGCCACCTGTGGCCAACACCTGTACTGTCAGTGCAGGTACGATGGGGCAGTGAGAAGACCCAGGGCTCGTTGGAATCAGCTGTGGAAAGACCCACTCGGGGTGCACAATGCAGGACTGTCTTCACTGGATGGCTTTAACAGAATCAGGAGAGGAAACAGGCTGAGGGAGAGCTTCCTCCAGGTGTACAAAGGTGAGAAGCACTGGGAGCCTATGGGAGCTGTGTCCTCTGTGCCACCAGTGACAGCTCATGTCAGCCCGCTGGAGGCATGCTATGGGAACCTTCTTCACATGCCCCAGCTTCCGGGGTGGCAATTAAGAGGGAACACCAAAGAAACAGTAGATTTAGGGCCTCAGGGAAACTCTTTTAGGCTTAGGATGGACTTCATAGTTATAAAATTAACTGGTCAACTGTATTTTCCTTTTTTGGGGGGAAGCTAGTACACATTGCTTTTTTCTTTGTCTATACAAATTTTGTAAAAATAAAGTTGGAGTGAAAATACATTAGTTACAAGTTCTCTTATCCTTTACTAAAGTCTTTTTTTTAAAAAAAAATCAGACAATAATAGCAAAATCCTTTATAAAATAAATGCAGGTGGACCTGGAAGACCTAAGGCAATTCAATGTTATTAGCTTTCTGTAAAGGTCAAGGCAATTGTGTGATTATTGAATGACTATCATTAAGGACTATTAAAATGCTTGAAAATCAGTTAGATTTACTTGCTGCAATTTCCTTTAATTTTAATGACTTCATTATTTCACAGTTAACTCTTCATTTGGAATTTATTTTAGGTATTAGATGGTAACAAGGTGTGTAAGGATTGTTTTTTCCTCAGTGATGCTGCCAATTATTAACACTATTTACTAAATAATTGTTTTTTTTCTTCAGAAGTTGGTGATGCCTTCTTTATATTAACTAATTATACCTGATTATCGACCTCCTTTCTCTTCAATCCATTTCAGGGTAGGTTATCTATAAATTACAGCCCAATTCAAGCTTGTATCTTTTTTTAATGGCCCATGAGCTAAGAATAATTTTTATATTTTTAAATCACTAGGGGAGAAAACACATAAAAACCACCATGAAAAAAATCAAACAATGTAATACATTATTACACATAAAATTTCATAAATTTTTAATTTGATTGTAAATAAAGTTTTACTGAAATAACACCATGCTCCTTTGTTTATATCATTTCTACAGCTGTTTTTGTGCTAACAGAGAGGAACAGTTTGATCCACAAAGTCCTAATCATTTCCTTTCTCTTTTCAGAAAAGCTTTGCAGTCATGGTACATTCCACTTATCCACTGCTTCTTTTAAATGATGATGTCTTGCTACTTTTCCAATTAGTTTTGAACCCCTAGGCTCAAGTAGTTCTCCCGTCTCAGCCTCCCAAACAGCTGGAACCACAAACATATGTAACCAGAGCCAACTATCTATGATTTTTAACCCATAATTGATAACAAGTTGTTTTAGCTTTTTTTCGGATAAAGTACAGGTAATTAATTTAATCAAATGAGGTGTTGGTTGAGTGTGCTAATCATATAAATGAATCTGGCAAAGACTAGCCCTGTTATACTACTTATTATTTTCTCCCAATAAGATGGTATGTCCACACTTACTCAGGAATGATTTTGGATTTTATATGTCTCCCATTTTTCTTATTAACTTTCTTCAAAACATTGCATATTTTAAAACATTTTCAATAGAATCCCTTCTTATATTTACTAAAATAAGGAAAACTTACTGATTTCTTGTGTTGGTTCCAATAATTTTCTTGATCCTCTTGGTTATCTCTAATATACAAAATATCATTTATAATAAGAGCAATGGAGACTATACTGGTAATAATAAGTATCTACTTCCTCTCTCATATTTATAGATTTTTTTCTTAACTAATTGCTTTGGCTAGTATCACTGCAATAATTTTAATAAAGTTCTTTTTCTATCATACTTAATTTAATAGGAGGATGAGTAAAGAGGTATCAGTAGCTTCAGATACCTTGCACGTTCATCCCTAACTGTGGAAAGGGTTAATCTATCCTCTAAATACTTCTATGTCCTCCCTGCACCCTTGCATTTATATTATCTTGTATTTGCTCATTCTGCTTATCTTTCCCTTATCTGTCCATAACAAAACCAAGTCATATTTTAAACAGATTGTTGGCATCTGAATCCTGATTTAAAAGGAAAGGCCGCGTCCGTGAAGTTATACAGCAGTTCTCAGTTAACTCCCACATTCCAGATGTCTGCCCATTTTCAAGAGCCAGGGAATTCTAAGGCAGAGGCCACTCACTCCGAGAAAGTGCAGGGAGTCTGTGTCCAGTGAGACTCTGAAGACTGGGCTGGAGGGGAGGGAAACTTCTCTTTTTCTTTACTTTGTTTTTGTACTGTGTACACGTATCATATTTACCACAAATGCCAATGATGCTAATTTAAGATAGAGTCTGTAAAGAACTAAAATTCTTCAATTATAGAATTTTTTGTGGGTGGGGGGCACTGGGGATCAAACTCACAACCTCACGCCTGCCAGACAGGCGCTTAAGCCACTAAGCCAAACTCCCAGCCCTAAAATTCTTCAATTATAAAAGAGACTAGTATGAGTAATTAAGTTCCTCAAAACACTGCAGGGGAGAGCTCATATGAGTAGACCAAACTGAACACACTCCCTACAACTGCCCAACAGATACACAGGAAGTCCTAGGTGGTCACCTTGGAGGAGGGCCAGCAACTCCAGAGGAGTCCAGGGTGCAGACTTCCTGGAGCAGGTGACTGCCAGGTTAGTCCCAAGGGATGAACTGAATTCAGTTATGTGGATGACAGCAATATGGCATCAGTGCCTGGGCGGACAAGGTTTGAACCCTAACTTCACTGGTTCGTGGGTATTTAATTCAGCTGGTGTCTTCATCTGTGCTTCAAACTCCACCTGCAAATCCAAAAGAGTAGATGGTCCTTCTCTCCCTGCCTATTTATCTATCCATCTCCTATATTATTTATCAATATCTATATTTGTTTTTCTGATGTCTCCCTTTATGTATGTATGTATGTATGCATTATACAAATTAGTTGATGCTACATGCACAGGTATCTGTATAGAGAGATAAACAGACATAAAAGGATACTGATACAGACAGAGATACAGAAACAGCTTCTCCATTTCCATCCACGTACATGCCCAAGGTTACCTTCAGCTGCTTTTCCAAAGTGATTCTTTATTCATGCGCACAGGGATAACAGATCACTCTACCCATGTATAGATTTACAAAGCCCCTGGCTGCAGGCTTTTCTCTGACAACCACGAATACAGGGCACCATGGACATGTCTGGACAAATTAAAGACAGCCAGTTAACTACCTGAACACATCCCCGGGGGAACACGACACTCACGGTCCCTGTCAGCTGCTTAGCTGATTAGCCTGTCTCTTGCTCCAAACCGAAGCCCTGTAGCAAACGTGATGGGATCCAGTTAACTGTGCATTGTCTTTCTGCCACATTTGTCATAAGTCATGAATTCACTCAGAATCATCATCTGTGCAGATAGGTGCCGTGCTGGGGCGAATCTAGGAAGTAGGCAGAGAGGAAGAATCCGGATGAGTACGGGAGAGCTGGACACAGAGGGCAGGGAGGCCAACAGCTCTGGGACCTTTGAACAGCTTCTTTTAAACAAATTATGACTCTAGCTTGATTTCCCACATCAATAATTTAACTTTTTTCTTTTCCTCAACCTCTCCACTGCCTCTATAAACCTGTCATGGGTGAATCAAAATTTACACGACTGCTTTGCCACAGAAAAGAAACTGAGATAAGAAAGGGAGGGCAGCATTTTCCCTTCCAATCCAGTCACAATCACAACTATCTGTCACGATACTGGGAGAAACACCAGGCAAAGTTGCTGAATTTGGCAAGTTTCTTTTTGTCTGACACTGACTCATGTACACTATTTTTCTTTCATAATGAGACCTACATTTCCTTGCTTCATGCATTGGGGCTGCCTTTATGTTTATCGTTATATCTACAGTTAGCAGAATTCAAGGGGAACAGGTATTTAAAAAAATAATGAACAATATTTATGCTCTACAGGAACTAGAGTCATAAGACAGAGTGATAAGCAGCACAAAATGGTTGCGAATTTAAAACTACTCTGTTAGTGCTTCTAAAAGAAGAATGTTTTCATTGTTGTTGCTTTTCAAAAATTCAGTTAAGAAAATGTAATCACTGCAATTGCAATTGGGGGATTTTTAGCTTGTATCACAATGAACAGTTTCAAATATACCTGAGAACAAAGAAAAATAAATGCTCGTGACAGTTTTCAGCCCTTGTTTGTTTAAGGTGGATTGCCATCATCCGAGTCTGGAAGTATTCCTGCACCTATGTTGTGTCCTTAAATGTCAATGTCACATTATTCAATTACCTATCAGCCATCATTTTCCCTTACTCATGGGGCCTCTTTGACCCTAAATGATGAATTCACACTTTCGGGGTTCACCAAGCATATGCCTTTAATTCTGTCATGATGGGCTGAGTTCTGCTGGGGTGAGGAGAGATGATACAATGTATTCATCCACACTTGTGTAGAAAATGGGGAGAAGAAAGTACTGGAAAGACTTGGGTTCACCTACCCACTGCGCAAAGTGTGTAACTTGCAGCCAAGTTATACAGCTTCCTGGAGCCTTGGGGTAAAATGTGGACACCAACCACCTCTCAGTGTCACCCAGCAGACACAGGAGAGGAACTACTAGGGCACTGCCTGTGGATCTGGCCAGCACTTTGGCTCCGCCCATCTCTCCCTACCCACCTCAGCAGCTGCCAAACTGATTTAAAACAATGAGCACCACCTAGCAAACACGAATGACAGTGAAGGAGGCTGGGAACTGGCCAGCGACACTGCTGGGAGTTCCTTCTGAATCACCTTATCTAATTCTCCCGAAAGCATGTGGTATAGTTCCACACTGGTGTAGTACCACACTGGTGTAGTACCACACTGGTGTAGTGCACATATTTTATTTAAATTTCTTAACTATATATTGACCATTTCATTAATTTCCTCTCAATATTTTGTTCTGAAAATTTCCTAGCATCTTGAAAAACATTGAAGAATGAACAAAGATTTACAAGAAACATTATTTCCTTTATAACACGTCAATTTCCCTATTTATATATATCCATCTATCAATTGATCATCTTTCCTTTGTATTTCAAAGTAACTTGCAGATATCAGTTTACTTTACCATGCATATCATTAAGTGAAGTTGAATTTTTAGGACACCTTTCTGATGTAAAATCATGCATATAGTTATGTGAGTAAACCTTTTAAAATTAAGTCTTCAAAGAAACTTATAGACTGAAAGTCAGAGGATGGAAAACAATACTCCATACAATAGGAATTCAGAAAAAAGCAGCAGTTGTTATCCTATCTGCAGATAAAGTTAATTTTAAGCCAAGACTGATTAAGAGAGACAAAGAAGGTCACTATATCTTGGTAAAGGGAACAATCCAAGAGGAAGAGATAACAATCAGAAATATATATGTAACAAATATTAGTGCACCCAGTTATATAAAATAATTATTAATGGACATGAAAAATCAAAGAAGCCTTAATACAATTGTATTGGGAGACCTCAATACCCCGCTGTCACAAAAAGATAGATCAACTAGACAAAAAATCAATAATGCACTAAATCAAACTTTTGAGCAAATGGACTTAGTAGATGTCTATAGAGTCTTCCACCGTACAACATCGGAATACACATTCTTTTCAGCTGCACATGGGGCATTCTCCAAAATAAACCAGATATTGGCTCAAAGAACATGCTTAAGTAAATGTAAAGGAACTGAAATTATCCCATCCATACTACCAGACCACAGTGCAATGAAATTGGAAATCCATGCCAAAGGAAATCACAAGAACTTCATCAACACGTGGAAATTAAATAGCATCCTACTGAACAATCAATGGGTCATAGATGGAATTAAAGAAGAAATTAGACAGTTTTTACAGTTAAACAACAATGATGATACAACATACCGGAACTTGTGGGACACAATGAAAGTAGTCTTAAGAGGGAAATTTACAGCAGTAAATACCCATATCAGGAAAACAGAGCAACTCATATAAACAACTTAATGTTAAACTTCAAACTTCTAGAAAAAGAAGAGCAGGTTAAACCAAAAGCTCATACAAGGGAGGAAATTACAAGGATCAGAGCAGAAATTAACACACTGGAGACTAAAAATACAATACAAAGAATCAATGAATCAAAGAGTTGGTCCTTTGAAAGATTAAATAAAATTGACAGACTCTTTTTATCAAAAAAAAAGGAAATAAAGGATTCAAATCCATACAATTACGAATGAAAACGGTAAAATCACAACAGACCCTGTAGAAATCCAGAAAATCATTTATACCTATTTGAAAACTTGGATTCTAGTAAGATGGAAGACACATAAGAAATGGACAGATTCCTAGATACATACAAATTATCAAAGTTGAATCAAGAAGATACAAAAATCCTAAACAACCCAATATCAATAAATGGAATTAAAGATGTAATTAAAAACCTATCAACAAAGAAAAGCGCTGGATTCACTGCTAAATTCTACAAGAAATTTAGTGAAGACCTAACACCACTACTTCCCAATCTCCCTAATGAACATTATGCAAAAATCCTCAATAAGATACTGGCAAACAGATTGCAGCAAATCATCAAAAGGACTGTATACCATGATCAAGTAGGATTCATCGCAGAGATTCAGGGATGGTTCAAGATTCATAAATCCATAAATGTAATACAGCATATTAACAGAACCAAGGATAAAAATCATATGATGATCGCAATGGATGCAGAAAAAGCTTTCCACAAAGTCTAGCACCCATTCATGATAAAAACTCAACAGAAAATTGGAATATATGGTTTTTATCTCAATCTGATAAAAGCTATCTATGACAGACCAACAGTCAACATCATACTAAATGGACAAAAACTGTCCATTGTCTCCACTCTTACTTAACATAGTCTTGGAAATTTTAGAGCAATTAGACAAGAGAAAGAAATAAAAGGAATAAAGATAGGAAAGGAAGAAGTTAAACTATCATTATTTGCAGATGACATGATACTCTACCTACAAGATCCCAAAAACTCCACCAAAAGACTTCTCAATTTAATAAGCAGATTCAGTAATGTAGCAGGTTACAAAGTCAGTACTCAAAAATCAATAGTCTTCTTGCACATGAATAACAATCTCACTGAGCGAGAAATCAGATAAACAATACCTTTTACAATAGCATCCAAAAAAATGAAATACTTCGGAATCAATCTAACAAGAGGTGTAAAAGATCTTTATACTGATAACTATAGTACTCTGAAACAGGAGATTGAAGATGATATTAGAAAATGGAGAGATATCCCATGCTCTTGGGTAGGAAGAATCAATATAGTGAAAATGACCATACTTCCAAAACTGTTATACAGATTCAATGCAATCCTAATCAATATTCCAAGAGCATACCTCACAGAATTAGAGAAAATAATTCTAAAATTCATCTGGAACCAGGAGAAACCTAAAATAGACAAGGCGATCCTGGGCAACAAAGACAAGACAGGGGCCACAATTCCTGACCTGAAATTATACTATAAAGCTACTGTGATAAAAACAATGTGGTACTGGAAAAAAAAAAAAAAACAGGCCTTAAGATCAGTGGCATAGATTAGAAGATGCAGAAACAACCGCAGACACACTAAGCTACCTTATCTTTGACAAAGTTGCCAAACACATTCATTGGAAGAAAGAAAGCTTCTTTAATAAATGGTGTTGAAAAAACTGGTTCTACACATGCTGAAGATTAAAACTGGACCCCTATCTTTCACCATGTACTAAGTTAAAATCTGAATGGATTAAAGATCCCAACATTAAAACAGAAACATTAAATCTACTGGAAGATAAGAGTAGGTAAAACTCTTGAAGACATTGCTATAGGCAAAGACTTTATGAATAAAAACCAGACTGCACAGGAACTATAGCAAAGAATCAACAAATGGGATCTCATTCTATTGAAAAGCTTTTATACAGCAGGCAAAACCACCAACAGAGTGAAGAGGCAACCACGATGTATGAGAAAATGTTTGCCAGCTGTCCCTCAGAGAAAGGTTTACTATCTAGAACATATAAAGAATTTTTTTTTAAAAATCAGACCTCCAAGATTTAAACACCCAATCCAAAAATGGGCATCTGAGATGAACACACACTTTTCAGATGAAGAAATACAAATAGCAAATAAATATGTGAAAAAATGTTCAACAGCACTGGTCATTCAAGAGATGCAAATGAAAACAACACTGAGATTCCATCTCACCCCAGAAAGAATGGCTAGTATTAAGAAGTCAACCAATAACAAGTGTTGGAGAGGCTGTGGGGAAAAAGGAACCCTTCTCCACTGTTGGTGGGAATGGAGGCTGGTGCAACCACTGTGGAAGTCAGTGTGAGATTCTTCAAAAAGCTAGGATTGGAGGTCCCATTTGACCCAGCTATTCCCCTTCTGGGTATCTTCCCAAAAGAACTAAAAACATCATATCACAGCAATATATGTTCATGAATGTTTACAGCTGCATAGTTCATAATGGCCAGATCTTGGAAACAACCTAAATGCCCCTCGACTGAAGAATGGACAAAAAAGATGTGGTATTTTTATATAATGGAATACTACTCAGCTATAAAGAACAGTAAACTAGACATTTTCACACTTAAATGGATGTGCCTTGAAAATATACTTATTAGTGAACTAAATAAGGCACACATACATAACCATCGTATTGTTGCACTCGTGTGACAAACTGTAAGAAAATCTATGCATGTATATAAAAAATTAGTTAAGATAGTTAAAGAAAAAGAATTTTGAGTGAAAAGTAGTTTTCACAGGGTCATTTTCAGATTTCATTTTTACTGTGAATTTTTCTTTTGAAAATAACATAGCATTCATGACATTTGTGTTTCTTGCCGATGTTTTTCTAAAGTCCTATACATTCTTTTCTGGTATAAAATAAAATTTAAAAAAAAAATAAAATTAAGTCTTCAAAGTTTTCATATATATATATGTAAAGAGAAAGGATGACCAAACTCAAGCATGCTAACACATTCATTGTCTCACATATTTCTTTTAAAAAATGTAGTTGCAGCACCTAAATCTACTTTTAGAAAATTTCCAGCATGCAAAGTAATGTTATTAATCATAGCTATGCTGTATATCAGAACTCTCACACCATCCATTAATTTTGGTCAAATTCACAAATCTGAAAAACAAGCCACTATAAAAATACTACAATGTATTGGAAAAGAAACCACCCAATTCCCAGGAATTCCCCAACCCTTTTTCCCTTGAGGGAACCATTGTTTGGATTTTATTCATCATGAGTCTTATTTTCATATAAAACAAATCACATAGTCCTCTTCCCATGGCTTCTTTTATTTAATGTTTTTGTGGTGCATCCATGTGGTATCAGCTGTTTATTCCTTTTTATTGTTCAATATTCCATTGAATTAATGCTCCATAGTCTGTGTAACCATTCTCCTGTTGCTAGTTTTTATCTATTTTGAATAAGGCTGCAATGCATGTTTTACATAAAGGTTTATGCGGTCACATGCCTCCATTTCTCTTGAGTACAAATCTAGAAGGGAATTGCTGAGTCACACAGCAGGTATGATTAGGTTCTGAAGAAAGTGCCAGATCTTTTTTAACACTAGTTATATCATTTTGCACACTGGTCAAGATGGGTGGAAGGTGCATCATATGCCAACCTTGACAAAAACTGGTGTTTGGTAGGTAGCTGCCATTATCAAATTGTATTTTTAATCTGCATTACCCTGTTCACTGATGAAGTAGAGCCCGTTTCATGTATTCCTGGGATATCTGTGTCATTCTTTATGAAATGTGTGTTCAGATCTTTTGTTCCCTTCTCAACTTTCTCTTTCTATCAAAGAAAGAATTCCTTCTCTTCATAACACTGGATTGTAGGATTTGTTTCTTGACCAAAGTTCTTGGTCAAACACATATTTTGTAAATACTTTTCCCTGTGTAAATCTTCATAGTGTAAACCCATTCATTGTCTTAACAGAGTGTTTTCAGGAGAAAGAGTTGTTCCCTTAAGGTTATTATTTTCTGTCCTGTGTAAGAAATGCATTACATACTTTGGTTCTAAGGAAGGAAAATGTTCTTTTGTTTGCAGGTAACAGCTTTGTACTTCTAGCTTTTACATTTCACTATAATTAGATGATTGATCTGGATTTCATTCCTGTGTGTGGTGAAAGGCAGACACAGAGGTGTTCATTGATGGCATGTATATACAGTTGTTTAAGCACCTTTTTTAAAAAAGACTTTCTGTTACCCTTGAGAATACTTTGCCATCTTTGTCATCTTTGCCCAAATCAAATGACTCTATTAGCTGGATCTGTTTATGGACTCAGCTTTCCATTATTATAACAAAATACCAAGCCCAGGATACTTATAAACTAAAGAGAGATTTGGGCTCATTAATTAGGAAGTTCAAGTCTAAAGTCAGGCAGCCTTTCCATTCAGCCCTGTGGTGAAGGCAGCCATAGGTGTCAGGGTGAGTGGCATATCAGGAACCTGGAAGCATACGGAGGTATTGACAGAGGTCCACAGCTTCCTTGGGGACACCCCCAATAGATTGAGCACCTTCCAAGAGGCTCCAGGTTCCAAAGGCCCACAATACCTCCCAACAGCAGCAGCTGGGGGCTGCACGTTGGACACACAGCTCTCTGGGGGAACTAGCATTCCCTCTACTATCTTGTGTACATGCTAATCCTTATGTCAGCATGACTTTGTCTTTACTAATAAAGCTAAGCAAAATAGGTGCTTTAATTTTGCTTTCCTTTTGCAAGATTAATTAAGTACTGTGTATTTTAATACACATTTTATAATCAGTTTATACACTTCTACAAAAAGCCAGCTGGCTTTAAAATGATTCATTAAATACATACAACAATTTTGAGAAAATTTCTAGCTTAATAATTTTGCATCTTACTTAAGTAAATAATATTGTGTAACATATATTACTTCATTTACTTTAGTCTTCAAAAAAATGCCTTTCAGCCTGGCATGTTGCTAAATGCCTGCAATCTCAGCATCTCAGGAAGAATAGTGAATTCAAGGACAGCCTGGTCAAAATAGCGAGACCCCTCCCCCACCATTTCATTAAAAAGAAAAGTATCTTCCAACACTATGTTAAATGTAGAGACCTAACCTGTCTATTCATAGATGTATTATTGAATATTTTTTGGCTGTTAGATAAAACTGTAAAGGAAAGTATATCTTTATTATCCTTTTTCTAATTTTTTCCTTCCATTGTATAAAAATACAATTCATTTTTCCACTGACTTCATACATTTCAAAGTTGATATATTCACATCTGTTTAATCAGTCCCTTAGGGAATGCTATGTAAATAATTTGTCCTTGAAAAAGAGACAAGTCTACTTGTTCTTTTCTGTTTCATTTCAATTACTTTTTTCTTGCCTCATTTGAATTGTATGCATTGTAGTAAAATACTAAATAGAAGTGTCCAATTTTAGACTAGTCTGCAGAGTTTAATATGTGACAAATAAGTAAAATGTTAGTTGTATTATTCTCAGATATATCCTTTATTGGTTTGAAATTGTTCCTTTCTCTTCTAAATTGCTGAGAATTTGGGTGTTGAATTTTGCCAAATACTTCTTTCCCTTATTTTTCTTTATTCTGTAAATGTAATGAACTAAGCTGATTAATTTTCAAATATTAAACAAATTTTGTATTCTCTGGATAAGCCCAACCATGGTTAATACATGTTTTATTTTGCATATGTTGACTGATTTTATTTGCTAATACTTTTATTAAAGATTTTTGCGTTTATATTCATTAGGGATGGTGTCAATCATTTTCTTTCTAATATTAAGACAGCTATTTGGGTTGTGCTGGCTTCATGAAATGAAGAGAGAAGTGTTCTCTTCTATTTTCTGTATTTTTTTTTAATTTTAAAAACAAAACAAAGAAGATAGAAATGATACTGAATTTCAAAACATAGTAGGAAATCACTAGGTAATATATTGCATATCATTATTTTAGAAGTAGTTGTCCAGGTTACAAGATTTAGGCATGAAAATATGATCAAACAATCAAACAATAAAAGCATACACTGTTCTTTTGGATGAACTTACAAAAAATAATAGCATAGCTATCTATCTTGTGGATATATATATACCTATATACATATAATCTTTTCCTTTCTTTCTTTTCTCCTTTCCCCTATCCCAGTTGTTCTTTCCTTTTGAGCACTTTCTTTCCATTTCATTTTCACAATATCTATCATACATTTTGGATTTTATTACTCTTTCAGTTTTTTATTTTTTTACACTAGGAACACAATATGGTATTTACATATGTGAGTTTGATTTATTCCACTTAGGAGTATGATCTCAAATTGCATTCATTTACCTATAAAGGCCTCAAGTTTATCCTTCTTTATAGCCAAGTAACACTCCATTGTAAAAAATACCACATCTTTTTTTATCCATTCCACAGTTGATGGGCAACTGGGTTGTTTATAAGATTTAGCTCTTACAAATTGTGCTGGCTATAAATATGGGTGCACATATATCACTGTGGTATGATGTTTTCTATTCTTCTGGGAAAATACTCAGAAGAGGAATAGCTGGATTGAATGGGATCTCCAATTCTAGTTTCTTGAGGAATCTCCACACGGATTTCCACAGTGGTTGTACCAGTCTACACTTCCACCAACAGTAGACAAGTGTTCTTTTTCCCCACAGTCCCGCCAACATTTGTTCTTGGTTGATTTCTTGATGGCAACCATTCTTTCTAGACTGAGATGGGATCTCAAAGTTGTTTTAATTTGCATTTCTCGAACGACCAGTGATGTTGAATTTTTCTTCATGTATTTATTTGCCATTTAGGAATCAATCTAACAAAGGATGTAGAAGATCTATACATTGAAAACCATAATACTCTAAAACAGGAGAATGAAGAGGATATCAGAAAATGGAAAGATAACCCTTGCTCTCAGATAGAAAGAACCAACATGGTGAAAACAGCCATATTCCCAAAACTGCTACATAGATTTAATGCAATCCCAATCAAACTACCATTAACATACCTCATAGATCTAGAGAAAATATTCCTAAAATTCATTTGGAAACAGAAGAGACCTAGAATAGCAACGGCAATTCTGGGCAACAAAGGCAAGGCAGGGGGCATCACAATCCCTGACTTGAAATTATACCACAAAGCTACTGTGATAAAATCAGTGTGGTACTGGCAAAAAAACAAAAAAAACAAAAAAACAAAAAAAAACAGACCTGAGGATCAGTGGAACATATTAGAAGATTCAGACACAACTATAAAGATATTCAGTCACCTTATCTTTGACACAAGGGCCAAGCACATGCACTGGAAGAAAGATAGCCTCTTTAATAAATGGTGCTGGAATGACAGGTTTTCCACATGCTGAAGACTAAAACTAAACCCATGTCTATCACTATGCACTAAACAAAAGTTAAAATGGATCAATGATCTAAATATTAAAATAGAAACACTAAATCTACTGAAAGATAAGGTAGGCAGAAATCTTGAAGACATAGGTTAGGCAGAGAGTTCATGAACAAACACAAACTGCACAGTACTTCAAAGAATCAACAACTGGGATCTCATTTTATTAAAAAAAGATTCCTTGCACTTCAAAAGAAATCACCAACAGAGTGAAAAGAAAACCCACAGAATGGAAAAAACTTTTAGCCAACTGTCCCTCAGACAAAGGACTTAGATCTAGAATATGTGAAGAATTGAACAACTTCAGGCCCCTCAAATTCAAAGACTCAATCCAAAAATGGACATCTGACATGAACACGCACTTCACAGATGAAGAAATATTTTCTGTTTTTTTGACATTTCAAAAAAAGGGGCAGGATCAGTGTTATCGAGACCCCCAATTACCACTGACAGAACTTATCTCTCTCTCTTTTAAATTCCATCAGCTCTGTTTTCAGGAATTTGAAGCACATATACAGTCATGACTGCCGCCATATGCATTCCAGATAAATACACCATCTGATGACTTTGAAGTTTCTCATGGTTCTTGGGGTCTTCGAATTGACTATGAATGACATGAACAGAGCCACTCAACCTTACAGTGTGGGTTCATACAGAGTAACTTTTACACCTTTCATTTTTAGCCTGTACTTCCTTATATTTTAAGTGTTTCTCTTGTAGATAGCCAATAACTAGGTCTTACTAGGTCTTACTTACTCTGATAACACTAGCTTCTTAACCAGTGTGTTTAGTCAGTTACACAATTATGAACATAGCCAGATTCATGTTTAATGTTTTACTAATTACGTCGCACTTGTCTTACATGCTTCAGTCCTCCTTTCCCTACTTTCTTCTTTGGTTGGCAAATTTGTTTGGAATTCAACTGCAATCAGTTTGTTGTGCTATCAAGTGTACCTCTGCATCATCGCCCAACTGTCTGCCCTCTGCATCATTGCCCAAGTGTCTGCTGGACTGCTGCAGCAACTGTAAGACACATCTGTAACTCTGCAGAGTTCATTTAGAATTAATGCTACACCATCCAATGTAATATGAGCACCTCAGCATTGGGTACTCCCATTCCAGCTCCTACACACTATGTATTATATATGTACTATGTACTAACCTGTCATATTGCTGTAGTCAGGGTTTACAAGGGAACAAATTCAATACATCACACATAATTTATAGGATTATTTTATCATATCCACCCTAAAAGTCAAATGCAGAAGAGTGTAGGAGATCTGTCCACACACTAGAGACCCAAAGAGTCCAGCTGAGGGCCTGGATCCCATGGTGATGTCCTGCATGAGTCTAGCTGAAGACTTAGAGCCCATGACAATGTCTCATGCAAGTCTGTATCAAGGATCTGCACTGGGAAAGCCCAAAGGTCAGTGGTGGAATCTAGAAAGTCTGCGCCAATGGGGTGAAGGATCTGTGCCAGCATGCTGAGGGATCTGCACCACAGCCAGGAAACAACACTCAAAGTAAGGACCAGAGATCCCCAGAAAGGATCTACAGCCATCCTCAGCAACAGTGAGGACCAAATTTCTCCAATGATGAGAACAGCTGTGTTCCTATCAGGTAAACCAGTACGACAAGCTTCTCCAAGAAAACTGACAGCACACCACCTTCTCCTCCAGTTCTCCTTTTACACTGTTGGCAACAATCCTACCACACCCAGAATCATGCCGAATCAGTTCAGCTGGGCATTACAAGTTGGCCACTAATCAATCCACCACAATCCATCCCTTGTCAACTTGATAACCAGACACATTTTCATAGTCTCCAATGGCACATTTGTGAAAAGTTAGCATGTCTTGATCTGTTCAGGTTCACATTAACATAACGATTGCATATATACAATTCTTATTGCACTCATTTCCACACCAGAAGCAAATATTCAAAGGGTGCTCAAATTTCAGGGTTAAAACCAGAATACTTTGACTAAAGAACCTGATTACAAATATGTATCTAAAAACTACATTAAAATC